>ML802368.1:466776-493241 GCA_009831015.1 Picea engelmannii
GACTCTGATTCTTGAAGGGCGGTCTGTGTGCCTCTCAAGAATCCTCGAGTGCTCTCCAACTCCTGGGTGAGTCGGTCCATCTCCAACTCCTGCTCCCTCAGAGCCTCATGATACATCTCACCAACCCTCAGTAGATAATCCCTATCTGTCAACAATTGTTGGTAGTCAGTCCTCATCACAAATACTCTCTCTCGGAGAGTGTGAAAATCATCCATGGAAAATCCTCCATCTAAACTACCATATGCCACTGGTGCTCTCCAGCAGTAATCTGCCATCACTGCATACATGTCATCAATACGTCTAGTGGCTTCCATGATCATATCCTCACTAACTCTCAACTGTGTTGCTAAGTGGTGTGAATCCTGATCATGGTCATGTTGAGGTGCCATCTCAGACCCCTCACTGCTAGTGTCAGTCCTGCTAGTGTCAACTATGGAATCCCTAAAAACACCCTCTCCATAAGATGATGTGTTGAACTGTCCACTATCTAGTGTGCTGATGGGTACTCCTGTATGCCACTGCATCCCATCACTAGATGCCATCTCCCCCTGACTCACACTGTATCCTGTATGAGCAGTTGTATCCTCCTGTGCACTCAACCTGCTACTATATTCTGCGCCTAGATCCCATGGAGATGTATCCAGACACATGCTATGGTCATCCCGACTGCTAAAAAGTGCATTCTCATCAATGCAAACCGATCTTGGAAGTAAATTCTCCATCAACCTGTCATCCTCTGGAATCTTCTCAACCAATGGAGTCTCCAACATATGTGACTCCATCTCCTCTGGTTGACCTGTATGTGTGAGGTCAACTGGCGGTACGTCCTGTACCTCCTCCTGGATCTGTGGGTCTACCTATCCATGGTGTGCATCCCTCACACTAGGCTCATCCATCATACCTGATGTTCCACTGATCTCCTCATGTGACATGGCTATCATGGATGTATGAACAGGTGAAAGATGTGTCACGGCTCCCATAGGAAGCTCACCATCTCTAGGTGCTAACATGTGTGAATCATCACTAGTGTCACCACTTTGCTGAGGTGTAAGGTCATCAATGGTATGTGATAAGTCTGCTGAGACATTGATGCTATCGTCATGTCCATCCAGTTGCCTATCCGCTACACAAGGGTCATCATCCTCCTCAAGCGTGCAAGCATCACTAGCCTCTATGCAAGAGTCATCATCACTATCCTCTGAGGTAGAGTCACTATCACCAGCCTCTGTGCAAGAGTCATTGTCATCATCTGACTGCTCTGAATCCACATCTATCGCTCCATCCTCACACACCTCATCATCACTGTCATGACATGCCTCAATAATGCGCTCCTGATCCTTACCCCTGCACCTATGATCTGGTTCCCACGGCCCCTTGCAACTGTGGCAAAGTTGTGTGCTCCTACTGGGCATGGGATTTTTATGTTCTTCCCACCATCTAGCTGCTTCCTTTCTCTTTTTATCTGCTATGATGACCCCCTCTAAAATATCCCATTTTCTCCAATGGGGATTTCTATAGGCTGCATATTGTGGGAAGGTTAGTATAGCCTTAATTTCGTTGCTAAGGTTGTCATATATGATCTCCAAACATGATATCTCAAAGGATATCCTATCCATGTCCTTCCAACTATCCATAAAGACCCCTCAGGTTTGCAGGATTTAAGCTCCGATACCACTGTAATGATCCCAAGCCATTATGCAAGGATCATCACTGTTTTGGTGTCTTTTTAAAACTTTTTCTGGTTGTGGTATTTCGTTAAACAATTTGTTGATCTATTGGTTTACTTGTGTTTACTTGTTGAATGGCCTCTTGATTTCGGCCTTAGGGTTTACTGATGTGTTTATATGTGTGTATACAGCAAATAACAAGAAGAAACAACCATGGAACATACCTCGACCATATGCAATATGATAGACAAGCCAAAACATCTCAAATCTTCTTTTATTCATAAGATAGAAGAACTTGCTATAGTGAAGATGTCGATCTGGAATGCTCAATAGATGGCCAAGAAGATAGACAATAGATAAGAGTTGCTACAAAATGCTCCTGCTAATACAAAAGATGCCCCCAAAGGCTAAATAAGAAATGAAGATCAATACAAGCAGATATGAATGCCAAACTCTCCAGCTGAAGAATGCCACGCTCCAATAGAAGGTTGAAACCCTCAATAACTCATCCCTGCTACCAAAAGTGTCCAATCACCCTAAGAAATATGCCAACTAATAGATCAGGTGATGGTAAGAACAACCCAAGTGCTCGAATCTCCAACATCTCTCTCAATCTCTGTAGATCTGAAATCCCCCCATTGAATGGTGCGCCCCACTGGATGACTGAAGCCCTAACTAATTTGGCCCTGCTGAAGGAGGCCTCCAAATTCTCTGAAACTCTCCAGAAATATAGATCGGGACACTGAAAGTCACTAGGTGAAGTCTCAATGTCAGATCTGAAGTGTAACCCCTCCAAATGGACTAGATCTAGATCTCAAAAATGCCCTCCTTCTCTTCAATTCGCCCCACTGCTCAAGAAATAATCTGAGCCATAAAAATATCTCAGAAAGCACTAGATCCAATGTCCAAGGCCCTGTAATGAAAACCCAAGTGATAGAATCCTCAATGGCCCTTCCAATCTCCTACAACGAATCTCTCTCCAAGGATGGTGTGCCCCCCTTGCTGGAAACCCTCAACTGGTGCGCCCTCTCTCTATCTGCACATGAAACTGATGTAGAATCCCCCTGCAATGGAGTAGATCTAGAACTAGAATAGTGTGGAAGAGTATTGCATCTCCAAGACCAATCTTGGGACAAGCTAGGTGGAATCTTTCACCACTGAATCGTCCTCTAGGGTTTGTTATGTCAAAACCCTCCAAACCCCTAGTGCTGGGCTCACTAGCTAAAGCCAAATATCAAAAGATAAACATACATGAATCAATGAGAAGAGGCCCTTGCCTTTCCTTTATACTTTTGTCTCACCTTGTCCCTCCAAAGTGACTTTCATTTTATTAATATTTAATTAATTAATTAATTAACCTTTTTACCTTTGAAAAGCTCTTTATCTCTCCTTGTGGCTTCCCTGGCCACTAAAAGTCACTTCTAGCCATCCCATCTTATAGTGTTGCTCCTCCCAATTCCAATGAGCTATTACACTGAGAGGTTCCTCCAAGTAATGTGCCCAAAATGACCTCTTCAGTGAATTCCATTGACTTATAGCTCAAAATAGTCAGAATCATGGAAATCGTCGAAATGCAACGAAACCAAAGCCAACCTATGCGGAATGGCTCATAATGATGGAATATGATGATCCATGCAAGCTGGACCCCACAATTCCTCTCAAATACCCCTGTACTCGCTATAACATCCATCTGGCCATTCTGGTCATCATAAATCTCTACACTGGGATAATGTCCCAAAGTGGGGACATTACACAATACCTTTTGAACAACCATTGAGTTATCAAATTCTACTCTCAATCCTTTAATAGTGTTAAATACTTCATCAAATTGTAGAAGGTAGGCTGCAATGTCTTCACTTTCCTTCATCTTCAACCGTTCAAACTTAGCTCTGAAAATTTGAAGCTTAGCTCCCTTTACCTTGGCATCTCCTTCATAAATATTTTGGATTGTATCCCAAATATCTTTTGCACTATCACAATGCATAACTAGACTTCTTAGAATAGTACCTTTATCCTTTGAGTTGCTTTCGTTGAGTTTATTTCCATCTTTGTCAATTGGGGGAGTGGTGGTGTTGTATACCCATCTACTACTAATTTCCAAACCTCAAATCCTTGTGCTTGTAAAAAGGTTTTCATATTTTTATTCTAGAAGGTGTAGTCCTGACTATTAAACTTTGGTGCTCCAATCTTCGTGTATTCCATGATCTCCTTCCAGTGGTTAGACTGCTTCCTGAAGGACCTTCTCTGATACCAATTGTTGGAATATTGAGAGGGGGGTGAATCAGTATGAGCACAAATAGTACTTTTAATCACAATATAAAACCTCAATGAATATTATGAGCATTCAAAATATCATCAACACCATAAACATCACATAAACACAGTACACCAGAATTTTACGAGGAAACCCACTACGGGAAAAAAACCATGAAATGATTTTCTTATTGATCAAAGAGTACATACATTGGAAGCACCAACTTCCTATTTCTCCAGCTACAACTGGAAGGAGGATCCAAACCCTGTTTATAGGCTACAACCTGAAGGAATCTCCAACTCCTTAATTTTTCGGCTCCAACCGGAAGGAGGATACAACCCCCTTTCATTGTCCCGTCCAACCGCCATGAAATATAGATGTACACCAAATTGTCACTACCTCTGTCACTGATAACCTATTGTTGTTGTTGTCTCTGATATTCCTGCTAATTCTATTGATCTCATCAAGACTACAACCACTCACACCTCATACCAATATCCACAAGAGAATTATCCAAATCAATTGTTTATGAATCATTGAGATATACATGTTCCTAATTTCTTCAGAATACTCACCCTAACACACACAGGAAGAGATGTCTTCAATCATGTAGATGACCTGAGTTTTAGATCCCTGATATTCACAAATTTTCCTCACAGGTCTGCAACTGTGTGTATTGTCTGCCTGTGGGTATCCATGCTTTTACTCACTGCAGGTCACGGATGTCCACGCTTTTCCTCCTGAAACCCACAGATATACTCAAGGAATTCATGTATGAAACCCCTTCTCCATACTATTGGCTCCTACAAACTCCTTACTTCACTGGAATTCTTTTTCTTTGACTCGTTGCCTCAAATCTCCAACATGTATTCTCATAACTGAATACACATAAGTGATTTGCAATTGACTCTTATCTGTGTCTTAAAGGGAATTTTCTTAATGACATGCAACTGCCATGTAAATCATGATGACATGCAACTCACATGCAACCTGTTATCTTATGTTTACTGCCACTTTACTTCAACATGCAACTTTGTTCAAGGGTTGACATCAATGACAACCAATATTCCAATATATAAACTTTCGACAATTAATCTTTTTTTATAATTAATTAATGACATGCAATAATTAATTATCCCTGCAATAATTAATTAACATTTTTTTATAATTAATTAATCCTTGCAATAATTAAGCTTTCAACAATCCTGAGGAGTTGGAGGAGCTTAGACATTTAACATTTTAGGAATCCACAGGAACAAAAGAAGTCAAGGATAGCATATCAAGTGATACCACCAGCTCATACACTCATCCTCTGAAGTTGCGGAAAATGAATATCAAGAGTGAGTAAAATCCTAAGATGGCATCTATAGGAGACTATTGGGATGAGAAAACCATGACAGAGATACAGGCTCTGTTGCGGGAGTATGAGGATTTATTTCCTAAGATATTTTCAAAACTAAAAGAGATTAAGGGAGATTTAGGAGAGATGAAGACTGGCTTAAAACTTGAGGCTAAGCTAGTCAAACACATAATGTACCGCCTGAATCTGTGAGTTAAGAATAAGTTTAAGAAATAGATCGACATAATGTTAGCAGTTAGGTTTATTTTCCATGTAGATGAGGCCGAGTGGATTAGTCCCATTGTGATACACAGTAATAATGGTACTGGTGATATCAGAGTCTTCATTAACTATAGAATATTAAACTCAGCTTGTGTACATGATCATTTTCTGACTCCCTTAAGTGATGAAGTACTAGATCAAGTGGATGGAAAGTAAGTGTACTCCTTTATGGATGGATCTTCAAGTTATCATCGGGTAAGAATCATGGAATAAGACAAAAGAAATACTACATTTACAACTGAGTGGGTTTTTTTTGCTTATATTGTTATGCCCTTTGGGATGAAGAATGCTCAAGATGTCTTCTCTTGAATAGTTATTATTGTTTTCCGCAACTTTATTCACAAGTTACTTGAAGTATATGTGGACGATTGGACCATGTACAGTCTATTGAAGGAGCACATAGGTTTACTATGGTTGATGTTCAATCGTTGCAGGTGGTTATAGATCTCTCTAAGCCTGAAGAAGTGTATCTTTTGTGTACCTTTTGGAAATATGCTAGGACATATAGTATGGAGAGAAAGAATTTTGGTTGATCCTGCAAAGATTGCTATGACACTGAATATGCCTCCTCTTATGACTACCAAACAGTTGTTCTCAACGTTGGGTCACACTAGATATTATCGTAGATTTATCAGAAATTACGTAAGCATAACTGCCCCATTGGAGAAGTTGTTGAATAAATATGAAGCCTTCAGTTGGAAGCCAGAGTGTGATCAAGCCTTTGACACCCTCAAAGAAAATTTGAGTGTTGCCCCTATTTTGATATTTATGAATTGGAAGGTTGAATTCCATGTACACATCGATGCTTCTAGCATTGAATTGGGTGTAATTCTTGTGCAACCTGCTGAATGAAATCTAGATCATCCCATCTATTTTGCTAGTCGGAATCTTTCTCAGGCTGAGTGAAACTACTCTACCACTGAAAGGGAAGGTTTGGCAATGGTTTATGGTTAACAAAAATTTAGACACCATTTATTAGGATGTCATTTTAAAATCTTTACTAATAATTCAACTCTGAAATATATAGTCAATAAGCATGTGTTAGAAGGCAGAATTTGTAGATGTTTGTTGTTTCAAGAGTTTTCCTTTCAAGTCGTTATCAAGCTAGGAAAATTAAATGTTGGCCTTGATCATCCATCTTGATTAGAAATAGGAGAGAGTAGCAGATTCATAGATGTTATCAGCTCCCAGATGCAGATCTTTTTAAAATTGAGGCTATCCCTGATTGCCTTTCTAACATTGCATTATTTCTCACTGCTAGTGTAACTATACCTTATGGGTATTCTGCAACTTAGAAGAGGCACATGGTGGTCCATGTTTTAGACTATTAGCTAATCGTGTGCCATTTGTATAATTTGAGATTGGACAACATCCTTCAGTGATGCATACTTGATCATGAGCGGCCAAAGATCTTGTGGGAATGCCATAGTGGAGTTGTGGGAGGACATGTTGGAGGGAAAGTGACCACACAAAAGATATTAGAGGTAGCATTATGGTGGCCAACTGTCTTCTAAGATGCCAAGGATTATTCCATGGCATGTGATGTTTTTCATAGGTGTTGTAACTTGAGATGGTTTTTGGTTGTTTAGAAACCATGCCAAGACATATTTGAACCTACTTCAAGCCACAAGTTGGCCCTTGGATTAGAGAGGGTTGTCTCATATGATTGAAGAACATTGGTTGCCTACTATCACGAAGTAGTAGTTCTAATATTAAGCACAGATGCCATATTTTAATGATAAATAGGATAAATAGGGTCGACAGGGTTGAGGAATTAAATAGCAGCAGACTAGAATAAGGTTGTAAATCTCTCGGATCATAAGCCTAATCCATTGATCATGGAGTCTCATCTAAAAAAGCACTAGAGATGATAATGTAAAGGTGGAAGAAATGAGAAGGACAAGAAATATCAGACATAATAAAGGGCAAAAGCAATCTCTATCATTCCAAGATGAAGAAAGTAATTTTACTGGGCATAATTAAATGAATCCAACAAAAATGAGATGCATGAGCTAAGTACCAGACAGTGATTTTAGCAGCAAACATACGAAACTATCTAAATTAATTAACAACAGTGGTGGTCATACCAAATTACCATTTGCAATTTCATTCAAATAATGAGAAAGAAACAGAGATGCAGCATAAGAAAGTTTAAAATATGAAATAGAAAGAAAACATGGCTATGTTGAGTTGTGAATCCATGAATTAATCCTTCATATCAGAGAAAAACTATAATTGCCTTATAGGCTTCAATGCAAAGGACACAATCCTTGCTCCCAAAATTATTTCCTAACCTACCCCTTTTATCAAGTCCTTTGTTGCTTCCTCTATAGTCTTTGAATGTTGAATGAATCCCTTGATTCATGAGATTGGTTTATCAATTGTTGTCTCAAAATCTATTTTCAACAGATTGATTTATTTTACTAAAAATAATATTGGAGTTGAGAAATTAAAAAAACTCCACACTTGGGGTCATGTGTTGTCCTTCTCTTACAAAAAGATAAGATAGGAATGTAATATATTCACGAAAAACAATAAATAAATAAATAAAATGAAGAATCTTGATAAAAAAAAATATCTACCAACAAATTCTTTTTTTAGAATTTATGTGTGTTGATTTCATATAATTGAAAAATAACTATTATAAAACAGAATTTAAGTATTTGTCAAATGTTTGATTTCATTTTTTAGAAGTTTGGCGAGATCCTTGTAGCTAATCTTCCACTTACATGTACAACCAAATAAAAATAATAATTAATAAGAAAACAAACTAATATGACAATAATTATGAAAAATAGAAAGCAACACAAATAAATCATAAATCTTCCCTTTATTCACGTACACCAATTTTTTCATGAAATGCGCATTAGTTTCCTTTGCAAAGAGTCATGGTTGTATATGCAGCAATTTGGTGGCTTCCATACAGCAATTTAGTAGTTTGTTTTTTTTTTTTTTTTCTAAGCAGAAATTAATTTAAGGGAAATTCACATTTATATTTTCCTACATAGTAGATGATATGAGAATGATAAAGCCGCGACCTCTAAGATTTAAATTAGACTTGAACTCGTAACCTCTCTCCGAAACCAGAAAAAATATACACACACCAACTGAACTAACCCATGAAGCTAATTTCATAACTCTTGATAGCAAAAACGTGGCTCATTTTGACTGCAAATTTGTGGCCCTTAGACCAACAAACTCGTGAGGCATATAAAAGCAAATTCGTGGGGATTATAACAGCAAATTCATGTTCATTTATTGCTGCGTTTTGATAACCTAAGCCTTAAATAATTTCATGCCTTCAATTTACTGCATTTTGGTGGCATAATAAGCTGCGATTTGATCCCCATTATCCTCAGAACGATGCCCTTATATACCTGGTTTTAACATTGTTGAATATGACAAAAAAATCTCAATGACAGAGATGATATAAGATCTCTCTGTTCCTGAGCTGGGAAGAAAATCCCTCCGCTTGGGAATGCATTATATATTCATCGTGCAATATCTTTGATAGGATGAAACTCTTCCTCCACGTGAAATTTCGTTGGACGAAACCTTCCAACGCCTAGTTGTAAATTTCTCCATTCAGAAAAAGGAAATTTTGAAGATTTTAAAATTTATTTAATGTTACAACAAGAGGGTCGGTAAGTCGTCACCAAGAGATAAGTTTCCCTTTCCCTTACATCATGTTTGGGCTCTTCAACCTTTGAGAAATGGGTAGTTGACTTCATAGGATCATTCAATCCACCACCCAATCACTCAAAAGCAAGGTATATCATCATTGCTACCGACTATCTCACCTACTTAATGAGCTTAAGCAGAACCGGTATGAGATTGCTCTATAGATACATCAGTCAAGTTTGTTTTTTAGAACATCATCACTCGGTTTGGATGCCAATGGAGTTTGACCAATGATCATGGTGCACATTTCATCAGTGAGACTGTAGCCACTCTCACCCACGATTTCCTAATTCAATATCACAAAAGTATACCAAGGTTTGTTGCACAAATAGGGACGATTGGGATGAAAGGGTTATGGCAGTATTATGGGCTTACAGGACTACTACAAAGAAAATACATAGGTATACTATGTTCCAACCGGTGTATCACAGAGAAGCATTCGTCCTCGCTGAGTTTATCACTCCGGGTTGATACATTGCTAAAGTAACTCATATGACAAATGAAAAATCAGTTGTGGAATGGGTCACAAAGTTATTGGAATTGGATGAAGCTCGATTTCTGGCATATTTTCATTAGACTGTGGAAAAGGCTAGGCAGAAGGCTTGGCATGAAGGGCATATTAAGACTAAGTATTTTGCACAAGGTGATCAAGTTTTGTTGTACATAAATAAGTATCAAAAGCATCCAGGGAAAGTGAAAATGCATTGGCTTGGACCCTTCATAGTTGTGGAAATTTGGGAATCTAGAGCTGTCAAACTGGCAAAACTATATGGTATTCTTCGTCTAGGATGGGTGAATGGCGCACACCTAAATCCCTACATTTATGCTCAATAAGAAGAAGTTTTGCAGCGCTCCTATCACAGGGAGTGAATAAAGTACGTGGGTTTTTCAATTGTTTTGTTGTTTCTCCTTTTCGTCAATAAAATGGTGACGTGTCCAACTATCACTTGTCCTAGAATCTAGTTTTATTGTCATTTTATCCAGTCTAGATCACACCTTTGTGGTCGGGGAGGTCTATGTCAAATATTTTGGTATTTAGTAGTTTCCAAATTCGAAATGCATGCCATGTCACTGTCACTTTGCTCATTAAATGTCATTGATACCTTTTTAGTCGTTGTCTCTTCATTACCAGTCTGAGTCATTTAAGTCCCAATGACTGCAGTACCTTTCGGGTTCATTGTTGGTGTGGTAATTAATTTTTTGTTCGCTCTGATGTCCCACTACTGTGTTGTCGATTGTGCCCTCTATTGTCCAAATACACGAATAGATATTTCCATGATTCATAGCCAGGCCCAATGTTAATGTCGCATTAAGATACATGATTTATGTATTTATGACATGTACATGTGCATCACGCATCACCTTCTCCATTACTCTCCATAAACTTGTGGTCACCTCCTACTCCAATCATTTCCTTATAGTTTGTTGTTTGAATTTTTCATCCTAGAGACCCTCGAGCATTCTATGAGCTCGCGCCAACGCTTTTGTCCACCAATTTTTTTGTTTACCAGAACACATATGCCAGTATGGTTTACACTTCTGTCCAGGGATCCCTTCCAATGGTCTTTGCTCTAGCGGAATTCATTGATCCACTGGTTGAAGTTGTGGGTGATCTCCACAGAAAAGTCAAGAAAACTCGGTTGCTCAACATTGACCTCACAGATGCCTCACAGTATCCTTAGATGGTTATTCACACATTCATGGATTGCACGGCTCTGTCGATCGAAAACTTCCAGTGGCATTGGAAACTGTGTGGAAATTTTCCTACCTACCCCTCTGGCACTCTACTCTAATGAACTTGTGCAACCTGCCAGTGTTTGGAACCATAGGAGAAGTCATACGGTGCAAAAAATTCCTCATTAATCGAGTGCACAATGGTACCCTATATTTGGATAAGGCCTATCCCATCCATGTGGACAACATTCACAAGATGACTGGTTTATCCATGGAGGGGCAAAATGTAACGCAAAGCTTTCAGGGTTCAAGGAAGCATGGCCACAAGAAGGGAGATCTCAGTGTCTAAGACAAGTATGGAACCAAGCGAGGAGGTTGTGGAGCTCACATCGATTCAATCAATAATGAGAAGGTATGGTGTGTCTGCTGTTTAATTTCTGGAAAGTTCATGAAGAACTACTCCTAGGAAAAATGCATGCTTGATGTTATATCAGTGGTTGATTTCTGCAAGGTAGGAACACCACTTAATTGGTGTAAGTTCTTGCTCACGAAAATGTTGCAAGCATGCACTTATGTGCATGAGAGGGCCACTTACTTCATTTACGGTTATTTGTTGGTGGCCTTTGGGATGTGGAAATGGAAGGCATCGGCAAGGTGTGCACTGCCATCTAACCTTGACGCCTATATTGCCAAGATCTTTGACCTCTGACATATCTGCACTACTATTGCTCATGCAATAGAACACAACACTGCATTTTGCAGTGGCACAATGACCTCATCACATCTACACAGAGACCAAGGATTCCACAAACACTACTAAATCGACATACTCACTACATCTTGTTCAACAAGAACTAAGATAGTACAATTGTGCAGCCTCTAGGTACTGCTCCGACACTATTTCACATGACCCCCTTGTTGTTTTATCTAGACGACGCCATTTTGGACAAGGAATTCACTACATGGACAGGAGTCACAAGAGAAAAGAGGAAATTAGATGTCTCATATACGATGCATGTCATCATGAAAAGATGAGTTTCCCTTACATCATGTTCGGGCTCTTCAATCCTTTAATAAATGGGCAGTTGACTTCATAGGACCAATTGATCCACCAGCCAAGCACTCAAAAGAAAGGTATATCATCACTTCTACTGACTATCTCACCCGTTGGGATGAAGCAGAACCGGTCTAAGATTGCTCTATAGATACATCGGCTAGGTTTATTTTTGAGAACATCATCACTCAATTTGGATGCCCTCGAAGTTTGACCAGTGATCAGGGTGCACATTTCATTAGCAAGACTGTATCCATTCTCACCCATGAGTTTCTAATTCAACATCACAAAAGTAACATGTATCATCTACAAGTAAACAATAAAGTTGAAGCCTTTAAAAAGATTCTAGAGAGAGGGTTAACCAAGGTATGTTGCACAAATAGGGATGACTAGGATGAAAGGGTTCCAATAGTATTATGGGCTTATAGGACTACTACAAATAAAATGCATAAGTATACTCAGTTCCAACTTGTGTATGGAAAAGAAGCAGTCGTTCTCTCTGAGTTTATCACTCTGATCTTATACATTGCTCAAGTAACTCATATGACAAATGATGAATCAATTGTGGAATGGATCACAGAGTTATTTGAATTGGATGAAACTCTATTTCTGGCATATTTTCATTAGACTATGGAAATGGCTAGGCATAAGGCTTGGCATAATGGACATATTAAGACTAGTTCTTTTGTGCAAGGTGATCAATTTTCGTTGTACGAAAATAAGTATCAAAAGCATAAAGGGAAAGTGCAAATGCATTGGCTTGGACCCTTCATAGTTGCGGAAATTCAAGAATCTAGAGCTATCAAACTGGCACAACTAAATGGTATTCTTCGTTCAGGATGGGTGAATGGTGGACACATGAATCCCTACATTCATGCTCAATAAGAAGATGTTTTGCAACACTCCTATCATAGGGAGTGAATAAAGTAGGTAGGTTTTTCAATTGTTTTGTTGTTTCTCCTTTTTGTCAATAAAATGGTGACGTGTCCAACTGCCACTTGTCCTAGAATCTAGTTTTTATTGTCATTTTTTCCAGTCTAGATCACACCTTTGTGGTCGGGGAGGTTTGTGTCAAATATTTTGGTATTTAGTAGTTTCCAATTTTGAAATCCATGCCATGTCACTGTCACTTTTTTTCATTAAATGTTGTTGGTACCTTTTTAGTCGTTGTCATGTCATTACCAATCTGAGTCATTTAAGTCTCAATGATTGATGGTACCTTTCCAGTGAATTGTTGGTTCGGTAATTAATTTTTTGTTCGCTCTGATGTCCCACTACCGTGGTGTCGATTGTGCCCTTTATTGTCCAAATTCCCGAATAGATATTTCCATGATTCATAGCCAGGCCCATTGTTAATGTTGCATTAAGATACATAGTTTATGTCTTTATGACATGTCCATGTGCATCCTACGTCATCATCTCCATTACTCTCTATAAACTTATGGTCGCCTCCTACTCCAATCATTGTCTTCTAGTCTGTTTTTTAAATTTTTCATTCTAGAGCCCCTCGAGCATTCTGTGAGCTCGCACCAACGCCTTTGTCCACCAATTTTTTTGTTTAGTATCACAGGTCTTCTAGTATGGTTCGCACTTATGTCCAGGGATCCCTTCCAATGGTCGGTGTTCCATCAGAATTCATTGATCCACAGGTCAAAGTTGTGCACAATCTCCACAGAAAAGTTGAGAAAACTCAGTTTCTCAACATCGACCTCAAAGATGCCTCAGAGTATAGTTAGAAAGATATTCACACATTCATGGATTGCATGGCTCTGTCAATCGAAAACTTCCAGTGGCATTGGAAACCGTGTGGAAATTGTCCTACCTACCCGTTTGGGACTCTACTCTAATGAACTTGTGTGACCTGCCAGTGTTTGGAACCATAGTAGAAGTCACACAGTGCACAAAATTCCTCATTAGCCGAGTGCACAATGGTACCCTATGGTTGGATAAGGCATATCCCATCCAAGTGGAAAACATTCACAAGTTGGTTGGTTTATCCATGGAGGGGCCAGATGTAATGCAAATCTTCTAGGGTTCAAGGAAGCATGGCCAAAATAAGGGAGAGCTCATACTCTAAGACAATAATGGAACCAAGTGAGGAGGTCATGGAGCTCACATTGATCCAATAAATGATGAGAAGGTATGGTGTGTCTGATGTTTAATTTTTGGAAAGGTCATGAAGAACTATCCCAAGGAAAATGCGCACTTGATGTTATATCAATGGTTAAGTTCTGCAAGGTAGGAGCTTCACTCAATTGGTGTAAGTTCCTGCTCACAGAAATGTTGCAAGCATGCACTAATGTGCATGAGAGGGCCACTTACTTCATTTATGATTATTTGTTGGTGGCCTTTGCGATGTGGAAATGGAAGGCACCAGCGAGGTGCACATTGTCATCTAACCTTGACGCCCAAATTGCCAAGCTCTTTGACCCCTGACATGTTTTCACTAATAGCACTCATGCAACAAAACATAAAACTAGATTTTGCAGTGGCACAATGACCTCATCACAGCTACACAGAGACTGAGGATTCCACAAACACTACTAAATTGGCATACTCGCAACACATTTTTCAGTCGGAACTAAGATAGTACATTTGGGCGGCCTCTAGGTACTGCTTCGGCACTGTTTCACATGATCCCCTTGTTGTTTTATCTATACAATGCCATTTTGGACATGGAATTCACTACATGGACAAGAGTCACAAGAGAAAAGAGGAAATTAGATGTCTCATATATGATGCTTGTCATCTCCAAACGACTAGCTCATGCACAGACAAATGGTGTAGTCCCAAGCATGAACCCATCAAAGAGATAGAGTGGATACCCTTAGGCTCTGTGGAAGAATAAGATGAAGGACAAGAGGAGACATTACCTAGTTCAGTTCTTCTCCCATTCCCATCAATCCAAAATGATGCCACAACCTTTGGTAAGAAGTTACGCGAAGCCATTATTGTTGTTTTTCTTGTTAAAAACCCATTAACCGAATCTCCATCCACATCCAACCCTCACACCATTATCACACATTCCATTCATATTTCTTCCCTTTCACCTCAACTCGCACCACTTACCCCATCCCACACATTGTACCCATTATCACTATTATGGATGATCCCCTCGTCACAACCGAGACCACTCATATCCATGAGGATCTCACCTATCAACTGCCTAGTTTGATTGCAATATCCCCATCCACCACCCCATCTTTCCTTTCCTAATCCCATCTTGACACCACTAAGATAGAGTCTAGAAACCCCTTCGCTACAACCATAGGCACCATCGTCCCCATTTTTTCCCCCTTCCCCCAAATTCCACACGTTCATGTACCACTTCACACCCAACCCGAAACTCTACTCTCTCCAAGGGTTGAGAAATTCATCGAAGTGTCGGAACAGCTAAATCATTATCCTCAAAATGAATTTATGGATACTCAGGAGGGCACTCATTTTGATCACAATGTGAGCTCAATGAAAGAACAGATTGCGCCAATGCTATAGGATCCACAACAATGTCGCACAATACTAGAATTGTGCCTCGAGAACACAGACGTGGTTGGGATGCTTCCACAAGAGATCCAATATGGGCTTGCATGCATATTCCACACTACTTCTCCTAGTCTCGACGGCAATGGAACCCCTAGTGTGTCTGAACGATCTATCGCCAGTGGCCAACCACCTACCTTAAGGTTTCTCATAGATCAATATCTCACTAGTGTAGAGATCGTAGCCTAGTCCACACCACATATCTTGCATCTTATCCATGCCTCCATTGATCAACTTGAGCAGTGGATCACTTCAGTTGAGCAAAAAAATGAAGATCTCATCCAACATATGCAACATTTGGACCAGGACTTAGTTACAGCATCAGCATCCAAGGAAAGTGAAGTATGCCAGCTGGAAGATGAAGAAGCAATCGAAAACAATTAGAAGAATGGAGAGCTAACTAAAAGTGTAACAACAATGGAAATATCCAAAAGTGCCATGCGCCAACTAGACAAGCAGTGAAAAAGGCCAAGAGCATCAAGCACCAGTAGGGAAAAGCTGGAAAAGTAGTGGAATAAATAATCCAAGAAGTAGCCAATGGAAAAGTATAAATATGGAGCTATGTAATGGAAAAAAGGTTGGGATTTTTACTATTTTTATTGCTACTATAATGGCCTTTGTTGATAGTCATGTTGCCTTCACAGCACAATCTTGAATCTGTAATGAGTTATGTGAAGTCAGATTCTTCTTGTGAAAGATATTGTATTGGAGACCTATGATGTCTAATGATTTTGGAATGTTGAAGCTACCAATATAAATGTGTGTTTGGGCCCTAAAATTTCGTGTTGTAATGATCTGATATGATGTATATAAGTCTATGGTTCTATCATGCAATTTTTACTTTCTTGTATGGTTAAGTACTTGATCAATTTTTATGGATATCTTTGGGATCTGCTACATGTCTCTAATTAATGTTAAGTTAAATCTGGTGTCGTGTTCTCTTTAACTCACTCCATCATCCAAGTCTCGGCTATGCCTCAGGTGAGACTTCTTTCCCTTGCGGAAGGATGAGTATGTCGGTGTGTCTAGACTACATCGGTGTCTTTTGTTGGCAACCTTAGACAACCCTGGTCTAAATATTGTGCCAACATGCATCATGGGAATAAATGGAACTATGAAATGAACAAATTGATTCTCCAAAGGTACCAATTTCATGAGGGATGAGGGTGATTGGTATTTTCTTTAACAACTCAGGAAAAAACATAAAGAGGAGATGCTACTATGGCCCAACGTATTCAATCCAAACCTATTTAAGGTACAAATCTTCATCATGTGAAGAAATGAGTCGGATTTGAACATGGAAGAAATTGTTTAATTATCGGGCATTGATGTATAATGTTAAAAAATGTGAGACAACCCACTAATAATGATAATGGGTGTCAAGGTACCTAGTACATTGTAGCAAGTGTGAATAGATGAGATATCATCGAAAAATTGTAGAATCTATCTATCATGGGACATTGATTTATTCCCATTATTGATAGGGAGGGAACCTTCCACTAATTACTGCAAGCCTCGAGGTACTATAAAATCTCTAGATCCCAGTCCCAAATTAAATGAGTCGGTGTCCATGGGAATAAATCCACTGGAAGCAAGGAATTGAAGCATACCCCATCATCCAACATGAGCGAACATAAGGAAGAAGGTCTTGGACAAAGGCTAAAAGAACACACCATCAAGTATGCCACTTGCATGCATCAAATGAAAATAGCGCACAAAAGAGACCCTCTAAGCAAAAACCGATAATGAAAGTTGTTGACAGAGGTGAGGAATTCCGCCAATGAAGAAAATGGAAACCAAGTTATAGCATGAATCCCAATATGTGAATAGAGGTATTTTTATCAAACACATGGGAAACCACTTAGTTAGTGACCAATGATGAAATGTGTTGAGCACAACATAACCTACCAATGATGAAAATAGGCCTAAGGTGCTACCGACTCTAGGTCAATCCCTAAGAGCAATGTGTCATAGTCAGTAAGAGATGACCTTTTGGGGAGAATTCAATGAGGACCTTCCACATAGGTGTCAGGCACAAGTAAATAACACTAATATTGATTTTATTGAGAACAACTTGACAACCAAGAAGGCCAACATTGATGGTCAATAATTTTGAGGAATCTCCAACATAGCCTAAACACAACCCTTGAACATAACCATGACACAATGGTGACATGGGAACATTTTATGCAAGAATAAAAAATGATATATTTGTTTGGCACGTGAGGCATCGATAGAATCTCCATAGTGATTGTAACAGTAACCAATTGAAGGAGTAAAAAGCTCAAAAATCAAGGTTCATCTCCTAAGGAAATATTAAGACCCGTCTTATCAAGCAAAAGACTTAAAACTTGGTTCTTTGTTCAAGGGTGACATAACTAAGATTTTTTCCACAAAAAGAAAAGATCTAACTTATTTCCCCCCTCTCTATTTTTTAAAAATATTTGATTTGTTTATTTTTTATGTTATTAAAGCCTAAAAAATAATATAAGAATGCCATAATACAATGGACGAAATGAGTGTTGTGGGACAATAAAACTAATTCTGAGCACATGAAACATACCTATAATGTAGAATGTAGGAAGGATGTGTAGGATATGGACACTCATAAACATGTTTCCTCCAGGGACAAAGGGTTCTAATATGCATAAGCAATAGATGCAAAGGTGAGTTGCTAAAGAGAATGCATAAGAAGTAAGTAGAGAATGGTGAATTGTAGTGGGCACTAGGCTCAAAATTTAAAGCAATGGTATGCAATGCAACAGTGCAAGTTGAAACAAAAAAAAATTGTGGGAGCCGCATGGAAAATGACCAGAAAAAAAAGAATAAGAAGAAGCCGCGTAGCTTCAACACAAATTCATGGCATGGCTAAGAGGGATCCCGAGCCTATGAAAAAATTAAGCATGGGTTATAGAATGGAAAGAAAGGTGCTAACTAGGGCACACTTGATGAGTAGGCTCTACCACACAAGTTGTGAAACTTATAAATGGAAAAGAAGGCTTAATGTCACAACTCGGTGGGGTCGATCCTAAGGGAAAAAAATGGAGTGGGAAACTAATAATGCACAATTCACGGTGGAAAACCTAATCTATATGCAAATTTGATTATGCTACATGTCAATGAAAATCATGAAGAAAATTTCTCCAAATTCTTGTATACATGATCAACCTCCAATAGCAACTCATCCTTTGTAATACAAAACTTTGAAAACAAAAATCATAAAAATATAATCTGGTACAAAGAACCATGCAGTCTTGTGGCTTAAACATATTATTTCTTCAAGTGGAGCCCCTTGTGAGGCTCATGCCAAGGATCTCTTTGGTAGTCAACCTCCAAATTCTCAAGTTGGGGGAGGAAGAATGATCGATGATGCATATCTTCCCATTTTCTATCAATTATAGTCATGGACTCAAGGATAGCCTCATCCAAAGGTAATTCAACATATAAGAAATCATGTGAACAAGGAGGGTTGATGGCCCAATTGGGTGAAGTGAACTGATCATATTCCATATAATGATGGAGATCTTGATCATAGTTGGAAAAATATACCAGCAAATACTCACTAATACCAAGGCCTAAGGACCTACAAACAATGATATCAAACTCAAGAGGAAAATCCAATTTGATCGGGCCAATAGGTTGAATCGAGGGCTTCAATGCCCCCATTGGATAAATCACTTGTTCAATCGTTGGGACCATGTTCTAAGAAGGAAAACATGAGTGTAAAGGCTCCTTCTTAGAAGAAATTGAACACCTAATATATTGTGCCACATAATTCACCTATGGTGGGGTAGAGTCCACTGAAATAGGAACACATAATGGGGTAGCATGGTCTAAAGTCGAATAAGGATGGTGATTATTGGGTTCCAATTGATCGATAGTGGCAATGCTTATGTTGTGAGGAAAATGTATCACTTGAAAAAATGTAGATACCACAACATTCATAGCATATACATAATCATTCACAATGATCATATTGAAATCTAATGGGTCATCCACCACTATCATATCAATTAGGAAATTCTTCCCACCTACCGTGATAGGACACTAAGGAAGAATCCAAAAATATTCACTAGTTATTTTGTCAAAATATAGTAATTGACTGGTATCTGACACAAGATTGGGAGAAAACATAGCTTTTCAAGCCGAGGATGAAAAATGCTTGCAGAGGCTCCTTCATATACCATACATAAATATATGTTTTTTGAATAAAATTTGACCCTTGATTGGAAGGGTGCGGAAGAAAGAAGATCAGGCTCAACAAGATTATTCCAATCAAAGGAAAAATACTAGAATTTGGAGGGAGCATGCTCGAAGTGAGTGAAATTCCCCCTTATTCAGAAGGTATTGAACTAACAGTGAACAAATTATAGTCGGTAGACACATCACTCTCCAAAATAAGAGTGGGATCGAATGAATATTGCATCAGCTTGACCACTGAAGTAGACTTGTCACTCTCCAAATTAAGAGTGTAATTGGTCGAAGATTGCATCAATTTGACCACTTCATCAACCAATGGTTTAACAGTTTGCTAGGAAACCAAAGGTGGTTCAGGATTAGAAGAACCTTGAGACAGGGACCACACTCTATGTACCTGTGGAATAGCAGGGCACATATGATTAAGGTGATCTCCCTTGAAAATTTTATAAGGGAAATTATTCTTATGTCTTCTTCATCTAGATTTATCAATAATATCAATGCCCCCAACATGACTTACATTTATTGATTGCTTCTCTCTAGTATGAATTGCAGTGACTATATTCTTTCCTCTAGCATGACTTTCAGTGGTTGGATTTTTTCCCTTATCATGACTTGCATTGGCTGGTGATGCATCTCCAGCATGACTTGCGTTGTCTGGTGACTTTTCCCCTTCTCTTCACTTATTATTCTTATTCTTTCTCTTTATGTTCCTCTTAGTCTTATGGTTACTAGGATATAGCCTTTGAATAGATGAGGTAGAAGGAGGAGGAAGAGATTTCACTAGCGAAGAAGGTAAACGATCAATATCAATTTGATTCCCTTGACATAAGGCGCTTATCTGAGAATCCTCGAGAGAATTTGGAACATTCAGGGTGGACCAGGACCGAATTATTAGCCCCACAGTCAATCCTGGAATATTCAAGGTGGCCATCAAGGGGGAACCAATGTTTCCAAATAAATAAAAAGCACAATAATCCCCACTAGGAAGGGTCCCCTTGGTTAGTACCCACAAAAGAATTACCTAGAATGTAACCACCACCAAGTATGAAAGGAGTGTTTTTCTGAAAACCGGGGTTTTGGGGGAAGTTAGTTGGGACTTGGATAAATGGAGGAAGTCCCCTTCTCATCATGTTTCCAAATCCTGGGAAGTAAATGATTCCCATTGGGATGTTGTAATTAAGAAAATCTTCACTTCCCACAGATGGAATTGACTAAGGGATGTGCCCCCCTCCAAATAGAAAGGTGGGGAAGGGGGTAGAATAAACCCATTTGGACATGTTAATGTCGAGGAATATGGGATTTTATTGGTCACAACATGTGGCATTCCAATCAATCGAATCCTGAAAGAGAAAGAATTGACATCATACAATATAGAGGGTTGGGTCTTAGCACCAGTGTTAGGAATTATTACAAGAGGGAAGACACCTCCACTTGAATTTCTCGATGTGGATGGGAATGTTCTTGTCATGGGGACACTTGGAATGGGAGGAAAAAATCCTCCACTAGATACAGCGAATATGGGTAAATGGTTTCCCCCATTCCTTGAAGTAGTAATGATTTTATCAATTGTATCCCACTATTATAAAAAATAAAATCAAAGTGATTTGGATTCTCAAAAGTTTGAGTGTACAGAAGAAAAAGAGTATTAGGACCAATGAGGGGTGGATTATAATTCATCACACATAGATTGAAAATATCCTTAATCTTGATTGGATCGATATCATCATGTGGCAGAGGAGATGTAAATCTCCCTAATATTGGTACATGATCATCCAAATACCTTAGATACCCTTCAACTGATAATTCTTCTTCACTATGCTCTCCTTTCATTGGTTCCTACCTTACAAGAATGTCCATTGTATCTTGGGTCTTTTCTAATTACTCACGTGGAGGAGATTTAGTATGGTCAATCCTTCTCCTTTGAAAAGGTGGCTTCCCACTTTCAAGTGAAATACCTGAGGTCCTTCTTGACCAATGGAGCGGTCAATCATCCACTTTGAATCATAGATTTGAAAGTGACAAGACAAAGAAAACCTAAGGAAAACTAACAAACAATCAAAAAGAACTCAACTATTAAAATATCAATCAAAGTTAAAATACTCTCCCAAAGCTTAGTCCAAGGTGTTTAGGACCCTACTCTGAGGTACTAAAGAGATGATAAAAAGAACCTTTACAACAACACCCAAGTTGCAATTACCCTCTTGAAGATGGGCACCCTCTAGGGGGACTAAAATTGGGATTATGTGTTTGCCTCAGGTATTGCAAGCACTTCCCACTTGAAATCACCCATGCAATACTCAAGGAAAATAAATTGAGGTTACTAGGAGGAATATTCATGGATCAAGAATATGCATATGGGAAGGGAATGCAATATTAGGTCCTAGACCTGAAGTTCTATAGAAGAGGTGTCACCTTCAGGAATTTCCACTTCAGCCAAAACCCCCAAACATTTATTAATCCCACCAAACAAGTGAAGAGGGGATATCGACCCCACTTGCTTAACTTGACATCATGCTTGACATGTTAGAGTTTCTTTCCTAGCAAGCACTTCTTGCTAATAATGGATTTTGCACTCGCTACTCAAATTTTAATTTGGTTTTGCAACCTTGGAGAATTTACTCTACACAAAGGTTTTATTCCTAGACTATATTGGTTTTTCTAACAAGAAAAAAATTATAGTTGATATTAGATTATGCATTTATTTTATAGGTTGGTGAATTACTCAAGGGGATGGCACTGCAACTTATGATATTTTTTATACTCGTGAAAAAAGAAACTTATAAGAACACTGGAAAATAAAAAAAATACAATTATTCTTCATTGTAATCAGTTTCAAACAAGCTTAAAGCATGAAAATTTTCAACCAAAAATCACAATGCAAATGCAAACACTCTTCTTAAAAAAAAATCGTTTGAAAGTATGACAATGCAATCCTACCAAAACAACAATTCAAAGGAGAAGTGCAACTAAAAAGGACTACTAGAAACATAGAAAAGAAATTAAAGGAGGAACACATAAACAATGTTTTTTCCTTTTTCTTTATAAATCAACTATAAATTCATGAAAACAAGCACTAAATCAAAGGAATATATTACTTCAAGCAAACACTAATCCCTACAATAGCAGGAAAACTGAAAATAGGAGTGAAAGAAGGAAAACAAAACTTGAAATTATGTGTCCCTAGATGTATATGCACTTCCTATTAGGGTGATAGGCATGTACATGCACCTTTTATGAGTGAAAATAGCTTGTGTATTCTCTTTTGCTGAAGGAAATCGACATACATACTCTATTCTAGGCAGAAAACTTCAAAATATCCCTCAAAAAACCCTTGAAAATTGGTTTATATCACAGGAAGCAAGGTAAACATAGAGATAACTATCCAAGAAACCTAATAAAAACCAACAAACAATAGAGACACCCTAATGAGTAGAACTCATGGATTTCTCCCCAATGGAGTTGTCAATTTTGTTGCAAATGTATTTATCCTATAGCTAGGGTGGATTATTAATAGATTGGATTCGAAGAATATATATAGTACACTTCAATCTCTAAGACTAGCCTAAAATATATTTTCTCTAATTACCATTCAGTTATGAGGTCCTACCTTGGCCTTGATGGTTGCTTGGAGAAGAGACATCACACACAGATCCTACTCCAGTTATCCTTGCTCTAATCCAATCTTTAGACCTACACACAAGAAACCAAGAAACCTTCCTCAAACCAAAAATGACAGCACCAATAGAATTGAAATAACTAACTTAACTAACCAACGTGGACATATAGAATCGTAACCAAACACTAAAAGAGATCAAATAATGAACATTAACATTGAGTTCATGGGAGAGAAAGAAGAGAGATCTTCCTTTTATATCGTTACACAAATTTATGCATGATTCGATTTCTACACCTTTTGTAACCGTCATCTGGATTCCTTAGTCCCTAGGCCACTTAGCATAGCTTCAGGACTCCACTTCTTGCTTTTGCACTAGGATGAGGGACAATGAGATATTTGAACCTCAAATGCATGAAAATGAGACAATTATTAGAAATCAAGGGCTTTCCAAAGGACCGAATGTCATAATAACAATAGGGAAACAACAATATTTGTCTACTTAGAACAAGGATATCATAATGATAGATCTTCTATTGCATGATTTCTGACCCCTTCCTTCCATTTAGGCCTCATTTAACAACTTTTTTCAATTTGGTTGAGACAGTTTGGAGTTGGTTTCAAGAAGTTATTGTAGTTTTCTTGAGGCCGAGATTGACATAATGTTAGCAGTCATGTTGATTTTTTCTGTGGATGAGGCTGAGTGGTTTAGTCCCATTGTGATACAGAGTAAGAATGGTACTGATGATATCATAGTCTACGTTGACTATAGAATATTGAACTCATCTTGCGTACATGATCCTTTTCTGACTCCCTTAAGTGATGAAGTACTAGATCAAGTGGCTAGAAATTAAGCATACTCCTTTACGGATGGATTTTCAAGTTATCATCGGGTTAGAATCGTGGAATAAGAAAAAATAAATACTACCCTTACAACTGAGTGGGGTTCTTTTCTTTATATTGTTATGCCCTTTGGGCTAAAGAACGCCCCTGTTGTCTTCTTCGAATAGTTATTACTCCTTTCTGTGACTTTATTCACAAGTTCCTTGAAGTATATATGGATGATTGGACCATGTATAGTCTATTGAAGGAGAACATAGTTTTAATACGGTTGATGTTTGATCGTTGCAGGAAGCTACATATCTCTCTAAACCTAGAGAAGTGTATATTTTGTGTACCTTTTGGAAATATTCTAGGACATATAGTATGCAGAGAAGGATTTTTGGTTGATTCTGCAAAGGTTGCTTTGATATTGAATATGCCTCCTTCTATGACTACCAAACAGTTGCAGTCAAATTTGGGTCACACTAGAAATTATCTTATATTTATCAGAAATTACACAAGCATAACTACCCCATTGGAGACTTTGTTAAATAAATTTGAAGCCTTCAGTTGGAAGCCAGAGTGTGATCAATCCATTGATACCCTCAAGGAAAAGTTGAGTGTTTCCCCTATTATGATATATATGAATTGGAAAGTGGAATTCCATGTACACGCCGATGCTTCTGGCATTGATTTAGGTGAAATTATTGTGCAACCTAGTGATGGAAATCTAGATCATACCATCTATTTTGCTAGTCGGAATCTTTCTCAAGTCGAGCGCAACTACACTACCACGGAAAGGGAAGGTTTGGAAATGGTTTATGCTTAAAAAAAATTAGACACTATTTATTAGGAGGTCATTTTAAATTCTTTACTAATAATTCAACTCTGAAATATCTGGTCAATAAGCATGTGTTAGAAGGCAGAATTTGTAGATGGTTGTTGTTGTTTCAAGGTTTTTCCTTTGAAGTCATTTTCAAGCCAAGAAAATTAAATGTTGGCATTGATCATCATCTTGATTAGAAGCAGTAGGGAGTGGCAGATTTGTAGATGTTATCATCTCCCAGATGCAGATATTTTTAAAATTGAGGCTATCCTTGATTGCCTTTCTGACATTGCATTGTTTCTCACTGGTGTTACTATGCTTGATGCATATTTTGCAACTCAGAAGAGCCACCTCATGGTATGTGCTTTATACTATCAATTAATCACAGACCATTTGTATAATATGGGATTGGACAACATCCTTTGGCGATGTGTACTTGATCATGAGTGGCCAAAGATCTTGTGGGAATGCCATAGTGGAGTTGTGGGAGGACATGTTTGAGGGAAAGTGACCACGCAGAAGATATTACGGGCAAGATTATGGTGTCCAAATATCTTCTAATATGCCAAGGATTATTCCATGGCATGTGATGTTTGTCAGAGGTGTTGTAACTTGAGATGGTTTTTGGTTATTTAAAAACCATGCCAAGACATATTTTAACCTACTTCAGGTCGCAAGTTGTGTCTTGGACCAAATAGGGATCTATCATATGATTAAAGAACATTGAATTCCTACTATCACTAAGTAGAAGTTCTAATATTAAGAACATATTCCATATTTTAATGATAAATAGGATAAACGGGGTAGACAGGGTTGAGGAATTAAATAGAAGAAAATTGGAATAAGTGTTGTAAATCTCTCGGATCAAAATCCTAATCCATCGGGTATGGAGTCTCATCTAAAAAATCACTAGAGATGATAATGTAAAAGTGGAAGAAATGAGAAGGGCAAGAAATATCATACATAATAGAGGGAAAAACAATCTCTATCATTCCAAGATGAAGAAAGTAGTTTTACTCGGCATAATTAAATGAATCCAACAAAAATTAGATGCATGCGATAAGTACCATAGAGTGATGATTTCAGCAGTAAACATACGAAATTATATAAATTGATTAACGACAGTGGTGGTCATACCAAATTACCATTTTCAGTTTCATTCAAATAATGAGAAAGAAACAGAGATGTAGCATAAGAAAGCTTAAAATAGGAAATAGAAAGAAAACATGGCTTTGTTGAGAATGAGTCGTGAATCCATGAATTAATCCTTCATATCAGAGAAAAATTAAAATAGCCTTATAGGCTTCAATGCAAACGACACAGTCTTTGCAGCCAAAATTATTTCCTAACTTACCCGCTTTTATCAAGTCCTTTGTTGCTTCCTTTATAGTCTTTGAACGTTGAATGAATCCCTTCATTCATGGGATTGGTTGATCAATTGTTGCCTCAAATTCTACTTTCAAATATTCAATGGATTGATTTGTTTTATTAAAAATAATCTTGGATTTGAGAA
>ML802369.1:0-18368 GCA_009831015.1 Picea engelmannii
AATAGAAATACAACAACTCAATATCTAGGGCCTTATATGGGGCTTTTTCTAGGGTATTAACATAGACCATAGCCATGAAAAAATATATAGTGGAATTATGTCTCCGAAAATATCATGAGGATGGCTAGAACAATGAGATGAAAATATTGATGCTCCAAAGTACCAATGTCAAAAGGGTGAGCGGTACTATCTTGCACGACTCAGGAATCAACATAAAGAGGAGATGTCACTAAGGACTAAGGTCTTCAATCCAAACCCTTGAAGGTACAAATATACACCATGTGAATAAATGAGCTAATGTTGAACATGGGAGAAATTTTCTTATTATCGATCATCGATGTATACTATTAACAAATGTGAGACCACCCACTCATAATGATAATGGGAGTCAAGTTATGTAGTACATTATAGAAAGTGTTAATAGATTAGATATTGTTAAACACTTGTAGAATCTATCAATCAAGGGACATTGGTGTATTTCCATTGTCAATAGAAAGGTATCCTACCATTTATGACTGTAAGCTCCAAGGTACTATAAAGTCTCTAGATATTTCTCTGAAAGGAAATGATTCAAAATCGATAGGAAGAGATCGATTGGAAGAAGGGAATTAAGACATCCACCATCATCTAATATGAGTAAAAATAAGGAGAATGAATTTTAAGGTCTTGGATAGAATTTGGAATAACACACAACCAAGTATGTCTCTTGCTTGTACCAGATGGAATAGCACATGGAAGAGATCCTATGAGAAATTACCAATAATCAAATCTATTGACAAAGGTGAGGAATTCCACCAATGATGAAAATGGAAACTAATCTACAACATGAATCTCAATATGTGAATAGAGGTGTTGATGTTAAATACATAGGAAACCACTCAGTCAGCGACCAATGATGAAATGTCATTTACTGAGCACAAGGTAACTTACCAATGATGAAAATAGGCCCAAGGTGATATTTTTTTACTCATAAATTCATCACCTACTATTTTATCCTGCAAAGTACAACATTTCCTACAACATTTAAAATATGGTTCATGGCAAATTTTTAAAAGCATTGGATCATGGTAACTCTGTTTACTCTTCATTCATATGATAACATTAATATGGCACTCATCATATGAATTTGCAAAAAGATTGGTTCTAATCATATGACTATATGCATGATGAAAATGTTATTTCATGTACTATGACCTTCAAAGCATCAAAGGTTGCAAATTTCTATATATAAACATTTAAAAAATTTATATGGTTTATGTGATTTTCTTTGAGTTTCATATATACTATTTTTCATGAGGCAAGGAATAATACAATCAAAACATGGAAAGGATTGAAGTTTGGTTTATTAACTCCGTGACATGGCATTTTCCATACATGTGAAATAGTCATTTGGGGCAAGGAATATAATTTTAAATACATATGGTATACCATACACAAAGGTATGAACCATGCTCTATGGATATAAGAACTAATATGACATGTTGGAGGTGCCATTTAATTGAAAAGGAATAGACCTCGAGGCTGACATAGGTGCATGGCATAAATTATGAGGTATATATGACTTCATTTGTTATTGAGTTGAGTTGGAATCAATTATTTTCATATGGTATGAGTTATGTCTTGTTGACATAGCCTATGGGAAATTAATATTTTGTTAACCGTGTATTTGGTATATGTGATATCCCAAAGTTTTTATTGCAACTCATATGGGATATGAGATGTGAGTTGGCCATACTTTTAATTCAATGAGACATGTGATTTAATACCTATTTGGACTATGCTTTACCACCCTTCGACGATCTAGGGTTCATGTCATTTGCATTGTTTTACTCTGTGGAGAAGAGTTACACCCAACTTGAAGAACTAACTTGTTCGGTCATTGTTATCCGCCTAGTCATTGTGCTAACCGTCTTAGCTCTGGTATAAACTTTCCATTGGATACATTAAGTACACCCACTCTTAAGCATCATTTGCATATAATTTGTTAGTAAATGATTAATTGCGGGCTCTAATTGGCTAGTTGTAAGTGTGAAAGATCTCTTTCCCTATCTTTTCTCTTCCTAAGAAAGTTAAGAAAGTCATTTGAGGAAAATAGTGGCTATTGGATGTAAAATTATTCTATGTTCATTATTTCATAATATCATTTTCCATATTGTATGTCTTAGTTTTGTTTATAAAGTTAAGAATGGAGAAATTTGAAGGAATGGGTCGAACCCATTATTATTGTATGCACATGCAGTAACACGGTTTTGAACCCGAACTCATTTTTTATGAAATGGTGGTGAAATTCAGTTCTTTGTTAAAGAAAATGGATGTAAATCTCAATAGTTGTATTGTGAAGGTTTATTTTATCACTTGTGAGCACATGTTGCCTGGTCTTTTCATAGTCATTTTCCTTCAACCCATGTCTCCAACATAGTTCGAATCTGGGTGTGGTTTTTTCATGAAAAATGTGAAGACCAAGCTTCAAACCGAAATTATTTTAACTAAAAAACTTATGATGAGAGTGAGTTTCAAACTCATCATTTGTTTATACTCTGTTCTAAGGGTTTAAGGGGCACCTTTTGTCTCATTCTTCTCTAATTATTTGATTGGGATTATTTCCACACAGCTTTGTTCATAATCAAGTTTTGAACCTAGTCTCATTTGTTGGGAGAAGGGTATATTAAATCTTTGTTTGTTGTTAGATAATGAGTTGAGGCCTCGACTATATTTTAATAATTCTAACTTCTACAAAAATTTGTTTTCAACATATGTTGTTGATGGTTGACATGGACAAGGTCATGTTGATATGGTCAGCTTGTTTTTATCACAACATATAATTATATGGGTTTTATTGTGTATTTGTCATACAATTCTTTCTCATTGTCAAATGGTTTCAACAATGGAAATAATGAACCTATTGTCTCCTATTGACAGTGCATTGGATTATTTCAGATACCTTCACTGTGTTACAAATCTGCAAAACTGAATAATCATGATTTGATGGCATTGGTGAATTAAAGGAATTGGAAATTGTTTGAATTCAATAAAAAATCATATGTTGATTATTTTGTGATGATATGGAGCTTATTGACCAATCAAAGATAAATTTTATTATGGTGTTATGGTTAAAAAGATGGTTGAGTTTAAAATATTTACATAGACTTTACTTTTTCCCTCATACACATCATTTTTCACAAAGCTATTCCCTTTTATCCCACTGATATAAAACACATGTTTTAGATTTGTTTTCCCCTATATATGTATTTAAAATATATACATCATATTTGGATTTTATTTATGAATGATGAAGAGTTAGTTCAGAGCATAGAAAATCTTCTTTACTTTCTGTAGTAGAGAAGAAAGGAAAAATTCACCATACCGCCAAGGAGAAGAGGTAGACAATCACCCGATCCAGAGGAGGAAAGGGAATTGTCCAGAGGAAGAGAAATGTCCAGAGACAGAGGTAGGCCAGTACAGAATCCAGACATGGAGAGAGAAGTGCGTAATCTTCGTGCCAGAATGGAGGACACGGAGACATCGCAAAGGCGAAACGCTGATGTAGGAGATATCAGTGAATCCGAGGATGAAGGTGATGTTGGACACAGAGGAGAAGAAATCCCAGCGGAAGATGCAACCAATGAGCGTTTAATTAAGGCTATCGCTCAGATGAGTTCAAAAACAAAAATGGACATTCCAGCTTATGAAGGAAGTTTGGATGCAGAAGAGCTGCAAGACTGGATTAGAGCTCTTGACACTTACTTCGATTATGAAGATATCGAAGATGACAAGAAGGTCAGACATTCTGTCACGAGATTAAAGGGACATGCAGCCTTGTGGTGGGATGAACTGCAAGCTAACAGACGTTGCCAAGGCAAGCAGAAAATTAAGAGCTGGGACAGGATGATTGCAAAGATGAAGGGAAAATTCATTCCCAGGGACTATCAAATTTCTTTGTTCAGGAGCATGCAGAACCTGAGACAGAAGCTGATGACAGTGAAAGAGTACACTGAGGAATTTTACAGGTTGAACATCAGATCAGTTCATCGCGAAAGCAATGATGAAAAAGTGGCCAGGTACATGAATGGCCCGAGGTATGAAATTCAGGATGAACTAAATTTGGCGATCATCCGAACGGTGGAGGATGCTTACCAATTGGCTCTGAAAGCTGAGGAGAAGCTGAGCCGAAAACAAAGTCAGAGGGGCAGAGGCAGGAATCATCCCAAAGGCAATTCAGTTGCCCAAGATAAATACCAGAAGCCCAAGGATGACTGGAAAAAACCTCAGACTCAGACAGAGAGAGGTGGAAGTTCGCAGTGAGGGCGATATGCTGAGCAAAGAGAACAACATACTGAGCAGAGGGGAGGATATGATGATAATAATAGGTTTCCTCATACCATAGGCAGAGGAAGAGGAAGAGGTGGAGTCATCACATGCTTCACATGTGAAAAAAATGGGCACAAGTCATTCGAGTGTCCAGAGAAAAAGAAAGAAACTGGAGAAACTCACATCGTCGAGGCACAAAGGCGAGATGCTGAGACAGAGTACGCTAAAGGCAGAAGATATTTGGTGATGCGGAAAGTCCTTTTGATGCTAGAGAAGGATATGGAGAATCCATCACAGAGGAACAATCTTTTTAGGACTGCTTGCAAGACCAAGGATAGAGTGTGCAAGGTCATCGTGGACAGTGGAAGCACAGATAATCTCGTTTCAACCGAAATGGTAGAAAAACTAGAGCTGGAGAACATTGTGGAAGAAGCTAGGAACTAATTTGATGTTTAGTTCTGCTTATCATCCTCGGACTGATGGGAAAACGGAGGTGGTAAATAGGATTCTAGGAGACTTGTTGAGAAGCCTGGTGATAGAGCACCATAGCAGTTGGGATAACATATTGCCACGGGAAGAATTTGCATACAATGATTCAGTGAACATGAGCACAAGAAAAAGTCCATTTCAGATTGTGTATGGAAGACAGCCAAGAGGGGTTTCTGAACTAAGGGATTTAGTACAAACTGATACTAGCAGTGCTAGTGCAGGAGAAATGGCTAAGGCAATGAAGGGACTTCACGATCAAGTGAAGCAGCGAGTGATAGATTCAAGTCAGGAGTACAAACGTAGAGCAGATCAGCATAGGAGACAACTTCAGTTTGAAGTTGGTGATCTAGTTCTGGCGCATTTGAAGAAGGAAAGGTTCCCGAGAGGAATGTAAAACAAGCTGAAAATGAAGAAAATTGGGCCATGCAGGGTCTTGAAGAAAATGGGACAGAATGCTTATGAAATTGAGTTACCAGATGGGATCGGAATATCTCTGATATTTAATGTTTCGGATTTATACCCATACAAAGTTGATGATACAGAAGCAGAAGGTAATGATCAACCAGAGATCCAGTGGCAGAAGAAGATGCCAGTTGTAGAAAAGACACAGATGGAGCAGATACTGAATAAAAGAGTGGGTAAGAAAACCAGAAGGAAAGAATATTTTGAATATTTGGTCAAGTGGAAGGGTCATCCAGTTGAAGATGCCAGCTGGGAGACTGAAGAAGAAATTTTGAAGCATGGACATACCGTGCAGGATCTCATGGACATGAGCCCATGCAAATTTTCAAGCGAGGGAGTATGATGCAGGAGCATCCCTCACGACAAGAAAGCCAACGTGGAAGCCGAAGTCAGCTGGAAGACATCCAGCGCAAGTTTTTGAATTTTAAAAATATTCTCTTGAAGTTGACGTGCCAAACTTAAATGAGATCATTTAATGAAAGTGCCTTGGTAAAAATGTAATCAAACCTCGAGCCATACACTCTCGTCTGAGATAGACAGAGGCATTTATAGTAGTAGTTGCAGGTAGATGGAATTAATTCTTAGATTGGATAGTTCTAGAAGAAAGAGGGAAAACCGAATATAGACACCCTCATTGTATTATTGCATTATGACTAGAACAGGAGTAGGAGAGTCTAGAGCATAGGAGAATAGAAGAAAGTTGTAGAAGAACACCCATGTACAGATCTTGAATTAATAGAAGAGATTGATTCAGATTCATGGTTGTTGCATTATTCTCTATGTGTGTATAGTAAATACTCTGCTTATGAATATTTCTTCCTGTTATGCACTTGTTGTTATGCTGAGTGTATGATCTCATGTGCGAGATTTAAGTCTGGGAGGAAGTGAATGAGTTACAATCATTTCTCTGCTTGAGCAAGGATTCCTGCAAGGAGTGCAGTTGGAGTCGTCCACAAAGAGTGTGTTGACTGTAGGATCAGAGAGATAGCTTTTTTTCTCATTCGTCGTGAAGGTGCAGTTAGGCACAGAGCCGTGCAAGGAGTGCAGAGGCTAAGGGGAGAAGTCTCAGTCGTGTATCTGAGCAGAAACTTGAAAGACTGCTGCTCCAGGTGTGCGCAAGGTCAAGAGAACTTCAACACTTAGATGTGCTTGAAGATTTTCCGCAAGGAGTGCATGCAAGAAGTTCTCGGAAGGACTTGAGAAGTCGAGAACAAGCTCAGGAGGGATAGGCCTCTGAATCGTTGAAGATCCGCATGGATAAGTGTGAATTGAAGTCAGGGAGAAGCATCGCAGGTTGGCAAAGGCATGGAGGAATCTCGTGGAGAGATACCCTTTTCATCTCATTGGATTATACGAGGAAGAACGGACGGTCGAAATCTTCGGGAAAGATTTCGTGAAGTCCCGAGGATCGTTAGACCTTGCAGAGGTGCAAGGAGGCTACAGAGAGAAAGTTCTGAAGGGTTTGAAGCTCAGGAGGGATAGATTCATCGATTCAGAGCCACAAAAGCCGTTGGATTTCTCACGAGACCGTGCATCGGGACCTCGTGAGAAAAGACTCAAGGATTTGGATACAAGGATCGCGAGGTTGCGAGGAAGCGAGATTCTGACCGTTGGAAGACAGGTGTCAGAGATCGATGATCTCTCTAACTCGGAGCTAGCAGGTTGAAAACCCAAGTATTGGGTACTCCAAGTCGTGAGTGGCGAAGCGGCGAGATATTTGGAGCCGTCCATCTGAGGGGACGCATGTCAAGAGATCAGAGATCTCGTGAACTCGGGAGTTCACAGGGTAAAGGCCCAAGTATTAGGTGTGCAAAGTCGCGAGGTGCGTGGACACAAGGCAACGAAGGAGTAAGGAAATTGTAGCCATCCATCTGAGGAGGACAGGTGGCGAGAGATCAACGGATTTCGCGAACTCGGGAACTCGCAGGTCGAGAGTCCAACTTTTGGGTACTCCAAGTCGTGAGGTCGCGAGGTAGCGAGAGAGGGATAACCGTTGGATCTGTAACATAGGAGGGCGTTGGATCTGATTGAGGGATCGAGTCTCGGGACCTCGCAAGAAAAGGTTCGAGAACTTGACCACGAGGATCGCGAGGTTGCAAGATAGCGACATCCCGACAGCTGGAACAGTGTGGGCCATAGTGGAGCGTGAGTGGAATACAGGTGGCACAAAGGATTTTGCGAGCCGCTAAGTGTCGAGGAGCCGAGACTCGTGTGGAATGTGAGTAGAAAAGTCGCGAGAGGCGCTAACATTAAGTCTAGCCCACAGTTGCATGTGGGAGGAGATGTACCCGTATCGCCAGATCGGGTATCGCAAGATTTGAAAGGAAAGTTTGAGGGTCTAAGTCCCGAACTCGCGAGATAGCAAGATTTAGTGGATCTCCCGGTGGTAAAGGGGAGACCTCAGAAAAGAGTGTTGTGGGTGCAGATCTCTCGATAGGGAGATAGAAGAACCTTCGAGTTAGTTGGACAACAAGGAATCTTATGAGAGGGAATGTCATTGGGTTGCTATAAACTTTATTTCCAGCATGAATTAAAAAATATATTGTAATTAATGGATTGAAAGGCTTCATGACGATTGACATTATATTGAAAATGTATTGGTAATAATGAATAAGTTTAAATATTGAACAAAAACTTTCATTCATTCCCTTCATTATATCATTTTTCACAAAATACAACCCCCTTTTTTTGTCATATATATATATCCTTTTTCATACATTTCCTTGTTCATATGTTTAAAAGAAAATTGTTTATGTACAAAGGTGTTTTAAAGAATCTAGTCAAGTTCATATTTTGAAATATGAAATGGAAAGTTGGATGATTGCATAGTTATGAATTTTCTTCCTTTGTTTTTCATTTATCTATTTATCTCTCCCTTTTATGCTTAATGACTTTGTTACTCAGATCCATAACTTAATCATGTTTAAAAAATTGTAATTGATGTTTATCATGTTGATTGTGTATCTTGCTTTGAGTATTTTTCACTAATGTTATGATGATGGCATATAGATGATATTTTTCATTCAAGGAATTAATCGCAGTGGAAACAGAGGAAACATGGGCTATAGAGGAAGAGTGCCTCATGGTTTTGGGAAAAATGGAAGAAACAAAAGGATGATATTCTCAATACACTTCGATGCCAAATTGGAAGAGTTCAATTAGTTGGTCAAAACTGGCTACTTGAACCTTGTTGGACACCCTTCCTTTGCTCCACCTCAACCACCTCTTGCTTGATCCAAGTGGATATTGGTGGCCACCCACCTATTCCAACTGGCTCCTCATGTCCATTTTTTGTTCAGCACATTCTTTTGTACTTTTTTATAATTGTGGGTTCTACACTTTTGGGGTTGTTTGAAGCCTCACACATCCTCCAGGTGGATATAGGTGGCCTCTCACCTAATACAACTAGATTATTTTGTATTTTTTCATGTCATCACATCTTGTTGTACTTACAGGGTCGTTTTGGGGCCCTAAATGTTGTTTTTTTGTCTCTCCATAGTCAAACTATGGACTAAGTCAAAGTTTGATGGAGGAATATGTAGTTCTCTTAAATACCTTTCCAACAGGCTATCACATGCCTAAAACGAAGGTCGTATGCAAAATTTACGACCTTGGTAAGTTGAGGTACCAAATTACACCAACTTACCCATAGGGCCCACGTGACTTTTGGCATTTCACCTTCTAGGGTTAGGTTTTTGGATGTCTATGGTTTTGGAATTCATGAGTAATATCAAAAAGGCCTCTGGAGCCTCATTGTAATCCATTCTTCTGAGACAGATGCGCATAGCAGCCACATCTCTTCTCAGAGATAGCTACCACCATTCGAGCAAGAGTTTCAGTTCTACAGTTTTACAATTTCATCCTATTTCATTATTTAATAGAATATATTGTTCATTGAATATTTGTGTTATTCTTAATATCTCTTTGTTTATTATATTCAGTCTGTTAATCAATTTGTTCCGCTCCTAAATCCATATCAGTGGTATCAGAGCGGTCTTCTCTTCATTTATTTTTCATCGTGCATTTCCCTGACAAGATCTAGGTACAAGAAGTTGGGACTCTAACCAATTGAGCCATTACAATATTGTTCGCGTCGAGCCTAAAAAAAAACCATGGGGTATGAAAAGAAAGATGATGGCAAAGGAGATCCTATTAAAATTTTGCTCAAGGAAGCCCTCACGGACAAAGGAACGAAATTATGGACAACTTTGTGCAGATCCTTTGATTGTTGCCCACAAGATAAGCATCTTCATCAAGAGGCCATGCAACCCCCTTCAAGGTATAGGAAAAGTTTTATATTATGTTATTTGAAGGACTGAAAGATGCGGATGTTGTAGATAAATGGTTGAATCTCCTCAAAGGATATTTTTCGGTCCACAATTTTTTCGATAGAGAAAATATCACTTTTTCACTCCTTAAGGTCGTTCCCCATGTTAAAGACTAGTGGGATACTTACTCTGAGAAAAGGGTCGTAGAGGAATCTACAATGTTTGTGGTGGACCCTACATGGGATTCCTTCCTGGATGCCATTAAAGAACAATACTACCATGTTGGAAGCTACAAGGACCAATACACCATATGGACCACCCTACATCAAGAAAGGGACCAGACAGTACCAGATTTCACCAATATTTTCCATACCCTACACACCAAATTAGGTATCAAAGACTATGAACATCATTTGGTGCTCAAATACCGCGGTTGTTTGCATATATACATTCAAATAGAAATGGAGTTCCTGGACATTGCCTCATTGGGAACGGCTTATAGATACACAGTCTAGATCAAGAAAAAATTTAAGAAGAAAAGGCGAGTTTGGATCTGCAAACCCCTCACAGTCAAAGTAGGGAAAAGGTAGCCCCAAAACACATAGCAAGGGACCAAGTTGATATGTCCGGTCTTAGGAAAACCAGTCCAAGCCGCAACACAAGGAGGGAAATGAGAAGACAAAGAAGGATATGGTAAAATGGTGTGAGTAACATGAAATTCCTTGGCACAACACCGAAGAATGTCGCTCCAAGCAGTCCCTCGTGGCCAAGATGAAGGCTTCTGAATCAGAGGCCGATTCAGATTCTGAGTCAAATCCTAAAGGAGAGAAGTGGATTATCGATGTCGAACCCAATGCCACTATCGCTACCACCAAATTCCGTCCAAGTGAACCAAAAGAACCAAAGGAAGGGGAATGCCTCTTTCACTCGCATATGTGAGTAAAGGGGGATCTGCTTCATTTCATCATCGGTAGCGGTAGTCAGAAGAACCTAATTTCAACAGAGGTCTTCAAGTGGATGGACCTACCAACAACAATGCACCCGTGGCCCTACACCATTGGCTGGCTTCTCCAAGGAAGAGATATCTGTGTCAACCAACAATGTCGTCTGCCCTACAGAATCAAGCCTTTCAAAGATGAGGTATTGTCTGATATTGCTCCCCTTAAAGTTTTTGATTTTCTTTTAGGACAACCATATTTATGGAAGTGTCATGGTGCGTATGAGTCTAGACCCCACAGTGTTGTTATTACTTTGGGTAGACAATTGTGCAGGATCTCAGAGGTAGCACCGCCTACTGTTATTTCTTTAATTTCTGCTAAGCAATGCAATAAGGTCATTTCACAGACTGGGAAGTTTGTATTCTTTGTGGTCCATGCTCACAGTAAGAAAAAGGTCATCGCCATATCCGTGGCCTCTACACAGAGCCTCTCTTTGCAACAAAATAAAGTTGACAGGATCGTGGAAGAATACATAGACATCTTCTCCTCACCTACAGGGGTACCGACACACTGCCAAGTCAAGCATCCAATTGATCTGACCCTCAACACACCTCTACCTAATGGACTAGTTTATCGATGCTCGCTGATGGAAAATGACGAAATCAGGAGTCAAATATCAGAGCTTCTTCAAAAGGGAAACATCAGACCCAGTCCTCCCCTTTTGGAAGCCTGATTGTACTAGTGCAGAAGAAGGATGGGACTTAGTGACTCTGCATTGATTACAGATCCTTAAACAAAATCACAATCAAGAACCACTACCCCATTCCTAGGATTTATGACCTTCTTTACCAACTCAAGGGGGGAAATTTCTTCAGCAAGATTGAACTAAAGTCTGGCTACCACCAGGTTCCCATCGAACCAACTGATGTATGGAAGACAACCTTCAAGTCTAAAGAAGGTCTCTATGAATGGCTAGTCATGCCCTTTGGCTTAATAAATGCACCATCTACTTTCATGAGGTTGATGGATGATGTATTGAGACCCTTCACCAACTCCTTTGTGGTATTATATTTGGATGAGATCCTCATCTTCAGTAGAACGTGGGAAGAGCACATGTGGCATATTCAGCAGGTTTTGAGCACTCTGCGGCAGCACAAGATTTATGCCAACTTGGAAAAATTCTCTTTTGGCATGAATAAGGTCCAATACTTGGGATACATTGTTGATGAGCATGGGGTACATGTTGATCCAGCTATGATCCAATTCATCCATGACTGGCCAGCCCTGACCACACTGACCGAGCTTCAAAGCTTCTTGGGACTAACCAAATTCTACCGACGATTCATGTCGAGATTCTCCCATATTGCATGGGACCTCAGCCAGGTGACCAAGGGCGGTGGTAGGGATAATTTCATGTGGGGGATGGAGAAAAAATTATCATTCAATACTCTCTTGAAGAATCACAAGAGCATGTGGGATCTGAAGCATCATCTGTGCTCAGCTCCAGTACTCTCCTTTCCTGATCTGCAACAACCATTCGATATTGAGACAGATGCATCTGACTATACTTTCAGTGCAGTTGTCACTCAGCATGGGCATATGGTGGCATACCATAGTGAGACACTCTTCAATACTTTCCGGAAATACCCCACCTATGACAAGGAAGTTTATTCCATCGTACAAGCTTGTTGTCAATGGAAACATTATAGTTTGGGGAAAGAGACAATCATACACACTGATCACAAGCCTCTGTAGTTCATACAGACATGGGGGAAATTATAGAATGACCACCATCAAAAGTGTTCCACCTACCTGCAACAGTTCCATCTCAACATCAAGTATAAGACAAGTATCTCCAATTGTGTCTTTGACTACCTCAATCGGCCTCTTGTCGTTGCACTCACCACTATTCTCCATTCCTGTGGACATGAAGCATCTGAGTGGCCCCAAATTTATTAGCAAGATCCAGACTTCTCCAGCACCTATCAGCTCTTGGGTACAGGCACAACTATCACCAATTTTTACATTCAGGACAGACTCTTGTGCCACCTGGTCCATCTCTGTGTTCCTACAAGCGAGTGTGCAAAGATGATTTGGGAAGCCCACTACAGTCAAGTGGCAAGAAAACTGTGGTTGTTCTTCAGAAACATTTTTATTGAAAAAAAATTCGACGGGATGTCAGCAAGTATATCATATCTTGCACTTCATGTTCCATTGTCAAGCCATCCATTAAGAAGCAAGGATTATACACCCCTCTTACTATTCCCGAGAAGCCTTGGGAATCCATATCCATGGATTACATGTCTGGTTTTACGTCCACCAAGCAAGGAAATGACTGTGTGTTTGTGGTCATTGATCAGTTTTCGAAGATGGCCATCCGCACTGCTTGTAAGAAGAATGTCACAACGACATATACTGCCAAACTCTTCTTCGAACAAGTGTGGGTCCACTTTGGGATACCACAGAACATCATCTCCAACTGAGACAGCAGGTTCCTCAACACATTTTGGTCAAGTCTCTGGTCTCTATTGGACACCAAGCTCACAAAATCCATTGCTTTCCACCCCCAAACTGATGGCCAAACAGAGGTCGTCAATCAGATGAGTGTGCACATTTTGTGCATGTACAATTCTAAGCATCCAGGTACATGGGACAGGAGTCTCCCATATTTCCAACATAGTTACAACAGGTCTCTTCATAGTTCCATCGGCCATAGCCCATTGCAGGTGGGTCTGGGATTCCAACCCTTAGGACCCATTGATGTTGCACTTCCTCCTACCACCGCACAGACAAAATCTTCCCCTGATCAATCTACGATTGAAAAATCCACCATATTCATTGAGTGAATTCAGCACATCCACCAACACGTCTAGGAGATTTTGGAGAAATCCAATGCTAAGTAAAAGCAATGCCATGATCAACACAGGGTACCACACCAGTTTCAGGTTGGCCACAAAGTCTGGTTACATTTGCAGAAGGAGCATCTCACCGGGACCCATTGGAATCTTCACCCACTTTGTTATGGGCCTTACACTATCACCAAGGTTGTGGGTAGAAATGATTTTGAGCTCAACACTCCACCCTTCCTTGGCCTGCATCCAGTATTAAATGTGGACCTCCTTCGGCCATAGTTTCCACCATTATTAGACACCTCCGAGATCACATAATAGATGACACCAAAAGAGCTCAACCCTGACTGCATGGAACAAGCATCCATTAATCAGATAGTGGACATGCAGGTCAAGGGCACTCTCTAGCAAAGGATCTATCTTTATCGGGTTGTCAAGGCAGGGCAACTCCTAAACCAAGGCAAGTGGCTCAACCAGGACCAAATCCAGTATAATTTTCCTCACCTAATGGGGGAACTCAATGCAATGGAGATTGTTTCTTCCTAAGGGGGGAGGATTGATCCGGGTGCATATTGGTGGTCACCCACCTATTCCAACTGGCTCCTCGTGTCTGTTTTTTTTCAACATGTTCTTTTGTACTATTTTGTAATTGTGGGTTCTACACTTATGGCTTTGTCTGAATCCCCACACATCCTCCAGGTGGATACAGATGGACTCTCTCCTAATCCAACTGGCTTATTTTGTATGTTTTCATGTCATCGCATCTTGTTGTACTTCCATGGCCATTTTGGGGCCCTAAACATTTTTTTTTTGGCTCACCATAGTCAAACTGTAGACGAAGTCAAAGTTTGACAGCGGAATGTGTAGCTCTTTGAAATACCTTTCCAATGGGCTATCAGGCGCCTAAAACGAATGTCTTATGAAAAAGTTACAACCTTGGGAAGTTGAGGTACCAAATTACACCAACTTACCCATAGGGTCCACATGATTTTTGGTGTTTCACCTTCTAGGGTTAGGTTTTTGGATGTCTAGGGTTTTGGCATTCATGAGTAATATCAAAAATGCCTTGATGAAATATCCAGCAATACTGAGAGGGGGAGGGTGAATCAGTATTGCCTACTTTTTCTTTTTATCTTCATCCATATTAAGCACACATATTAATTATTCAATTAAGAAATATATGATGAAAAACAAACCCTTATGAACACAAGATTTTATCATGGAACCCAACAGGGAAAACCACCAACTCTTTTCTCATTAATAAAATGTTCTTTTAAAAAGCTGTTTTCAAGCTACAACTTGATGGAGAGTCATTCCCCATGTTTCTTTAGCTACAACTGAAGGGATGCCTCCACACCCCATTTACCAGCTACAACTATAAGGATGCACCCACGCCCTCATTCACCAACAACAACTGGTAGGAGACTTCAACCCCCTATTTAAACAACCATACCTAACAAGGAAGCACCAACTCCCTCTGTTCACCAGCATCAACTGGTAGGAGGCTACGACCCCCTATTTAGTCAGCTACAACTGACAAGGAAGCACCAACTCCCCTGCAGGCTCCAACCTACCCTAGAACCACCCAACCACCCTTAGTTTATAATGCTATTCATTCTCTTTTGTACTTCACTAAATTTGACTCATACAACCATTACTGTATTTCTACTTTTCTGCAACAACCTTTGCTTGTATGGTCTTCTGTATCGAGTACTGGATTGCATAACTATTGCGCTATCTTCTTCTATTCTTGATCTTCAATAAGACATTGATAGACACCTTAGAACAAATATTTCTTCATCTTGGACTCTGCTCTTGTTCTTGATCTTCTAATATGAACCACAGAGACACATTCTTCTCACCACTTTTTCTCATTTATATACTCTTCAAATGGGTGTGAAATTTAAAACATCGTGTCCCTTTATTTCAACCATTGTACCTTTTCATTTAAAATGATAATTAAAATTTAATTAATATCATTTTTCTTTTTTATTCTTTATTCATATTTTCATGATTTATTCTCTTTTAATCATGACTGTGTATTGGTTCATTTTTAATTAACCGTGAAAGTAAATTGATCACAGTCATGGATCAATTTAATCCTTTATTTTTGTTCATGGATCTCTGTTAATTCACATAAACTAGATTCTGTGAAGGCGCTTCTTTCAAACCATTTCATTTAATCGTGCGTCACAGGACCACGGGTTTTACCAACTATAGCGATGTATAGTTATAAGCTTATAACATATGACCAACGGCATAGAAACACAGGCTTATTAATATAATTGATGTATTACAATCTACCCTTTCATGTCTCTTTACCATATGATCAATGGTGGTAACCAAACCCTAGCCTAAACGAGCGCTTTACCAAATAAGAAACTTATATTATGTTCCTTTAAAATCTCTAAACCATATGACCGACAGTGGTGACCTCACATTAGACGTGATGAATGCATGAGAGATTTATTAAATCAACAGTCACGATTCGATTCATTCTCTAATGGGATGAATGGATGAAAAAGTTTCAGCGTTTTTCCCATCGGGTCTTCGTGACTCACAATATGTCAAATCTCCCGAAATGATATTGTCGGTACAATTGGACGGCTAACATTTAAAGTTGTGTAGATAGATCAACGGTCATATTTAATCTTACACTCATCCTTTTACTGTTGAATCCAACGGCTATGATTTAATCATGTATCTAGATAGATGGCTAACGGGATTTCGGCACTTAGACCTTCGGGACTTCGAGACACTTCTCCTTACAAAACTCCCAGTTGCGATATCGTCAATACGATTAGACGGTTCATGTCTCTTCCATGGAAGAGATCAATGGTCCACTTTAAATATTAATCCAATCCCTTCTTTCCTTAATTAAACGACTGTTTTTTAATCAGGCGTTGAGATGTGTGGTTGTCAGGATTTCGGCGTTTTTCCTTTGAATCTTTGTGACCTCCAACAGTTCAACTCTTGGTGACTCTAAATCACCTGATGTGTGTCCCTTTCAGAGTTTAATAGTTCGGGACTTTAGGACACTATATTTTTTTCTTACAATGCAAAACTCCAAAGTGAGACTCCCGGGGGTGACGTAAATGCTTACGTCACTTGATGACATGTCACAATCCTATTAGTTGCGACGTGTCATTCATATACACGATATACACGTGCATGTAATTCCATATCAAATTGACACTTGTCAGTGTCTGATTATGCCACATGTCCTTAGCTGATGTGGTATGTTGTTTCGTTTTGCCTTGGTTCAATCCAACGACCCTCCAACGTTTTCCAGATCCTACGGCCAACAATTTCTATCGCAATTTCGCATTTCAGCATTCTTGTGATGAAGGGTCTCGACACTCCATGTCGTGATCACCAAAATAGAGCTTAGCTTCACTAGCTCCTCCCCTTCTCATGACCATGGGTTATGACCCAGGGCTGAGTGTTTTGCATTTTCACATTTCGGGATTTTGAACAACGCTCGTCGTTGTTTCTCCAAATCGTGAATCCCCGAATTCGTTGATCCAGTGCCACGTGCCCACCTTCCAACTGATGACTAGGATATCTTCGTGACCTCACATATCCCGAGTTCCCACAACACTTATGTTTGACTTTTCCATTCTTCGAGTCATCAAAACAATGACCCTTCGCCATGTGCCATCTGACAACAGATGGTCCCGATGCTTTCGGAACGATCAACATCTATGATCCTTTTGGTACGATCAACGACTGTGATCTTTTCGAAATGATCAATAGCTGTGATCATTTTAGATGATCTGACAGTTGAGAATGACTTCACGAATTGGGATTTCACAAGTTCATTTCATGTTCAATCGACGGCTCAGATTAGTCCTCGATCCAATGGTCTGGATCTAATCGCATATTTGCATTTCGGTATTTCATAGGTTAGAGAACCTCCCTTCTTCCAACTCCTGATTTCTCGATATCCAATATTCCACTCTCGTCGGATCGACGACCCACGTTGCTCTGAACTCACTGGTCATGATCCTTTTATGATTCTCAAGCTCATGATCAACTTCTTGATCAGATGGCTGCTGAGCTTCTCGCTCTGATCACAGGACTGTTGAAGCCTCTCACCATTTCTACGCATTTATCAACTGTTCATTCTTTTCACTGATCCTGACGACATCTCTACAATCTATTCTTCCTCCAGATATTTTGATCAACGAATCATTTTTTATCTTATCGTGATCAACAATAGACATGAAATATTTCTGTACTTCTAAGCTTTGATCTTCATACAATTCACTTATGTTATTCGCTCCTCCTCATGAGCTTGTGCTGTCTATCTCTCCACACAGTTTGACATCTTCTGCTAACTGATATACTTGTAGACAGTTTTGATCTTTCGACTACCTGTTCTCTCTTCCTCCTGAGCTTGCGTTTATCGATCTCTGCATTTTCTATCTTCTTGTTGACTGATATATTGTTGACATCAATGACAATGTCATCTGTCATTTAACAACAGATCATCACTTCAACTGTTGACATCAATGAAAATATCATCTGATGTACTTCATCATTACAGATCATCAATTCAACTGTTGACATCAATGATAATATTTCCAACAATCTCCCCCTTTGTCATTGAGGCAAACACACTAACTTCATATACAAAACTCCCCCTGTGTTGATGCTTTCCTCTTATGAAGTTTTCCTTTTATGAATTTTCTCTCCCCCTTTGACATCAATGGAAAAGTGTTTCTTCTCCTATGATTTGTCTGTATAAGTACTTGTCTGACCATTGATAACTTGTCCTACAATCAACCTTTTTATGTCGCAATTGAATGAATCCCCCTGTCAATATGCTCTCTCTCTGCTTCTCACTACTCTCCCCCCTTTGTTTCTGAAAAGGTAGCTCTTCCTGACAAGGTTTCTTCCCCTGTTAATTTTACTAATTGTTCTCCCCCTTTGTTTCTAAAAGGGTATCCTTTTCTGACAAGGTTTATTCTCTTGTTATTTCTATAGGATGTCATTTTCCTCATTTTGTACATCAGAATGATGATTCTTCATATGTCGTTGTCTTACTGGAA
>ML802369.1:63897-107444 GCA_009831015.1 Picea engelmannii
CACACAACCCAAATCAAGTTATGAAGGATAACTTATTTTTTCATTTAAAATGTGTTAAGGCTTGGCTCTATTACATCCTATAACCAACTCTTGCAACAACATTTTCTGGCACCGCTGTCGGGGATGGAGGAAAGAATTTATCTTCCCTGGGATACGACAAAAAGTTCATATCTATTTCTTGATGGTGAACAAGGGATAGGCATTCAATTGGTTGTGATCATTTACCTAATGAATCCTTGGTTCGAAGACTCTACATGATTCACTGGCGACTCCACTGGTCTCAAAATGTCGGATTCGTTCACTGCTCGAATTGCTGCAAGGTTTGCTCCTCTGGACTTTACAAATGTTTATGGTTTTCCAAACATTGTTCCAGACATTAAAGTTTGGGAAGATGTCCTTCCTAAATTTGGAGAATATGCGAACGACAATCCCTCTCAACACTTGTTTGAATTCCACAAGCTCATGGATGAATTAAATATACATCATGAAGATGTCCTCATGAAACTGTTTAGGTTTTCGTTGGAAAGAGATGCTAGACTCTGGTATAAATCTTTACCTCATTCCTGTATTCTTTCATTGAAATATTTTCACATACTTTTTCATCAACATTGTAAAAGAATCTATTCAGCTGAAATACTTTTTGAAGATTGTTGTAATATAAAATTCATAAGACAAACAGATCAAACACATCTTCTTGGAGAGGAGGAAGGAATATCAGAAATTTCTCAAGTCGATGAAGATAACTAGTATGAAGAAGAGTTGGCTGATAAAAAAGTAGGATATGATAGCTCTTGTAATCACATTCAAGAAGAAGATATTCAACATCATGGTCAACCTGCAGAAGAGAAAGAAAACAATAGTTGCTTGATCCAGAAATTGCACAGACCACCTCCTCCTTTAACAGAAGAAGAGATAGATCTGCTCCTGAACAGTCATGTTGCAACCCCTGCTTACACAGATCTGTAGCATCCACACAGTCTTGAAGATCTTGTAGACTCGGTTTTGTTTCATGAAAAAGAGGTGACTATCATGTTTAACCATGCTGAAGAATGTTTGGTGTTCGATAATGATTTAGATTTTGATGTAAAGGCTACTGATGATGAAGAAGACAATGATATTTTTCAAAATCTGTTTCAAGATCAGATTGTTGATTTTTCAATGCAAAAACCTTCAGGATTTTATTCTGATTTTCCAGTATTCGATAAATATAGTGATGATGAAGAGGATTTTAAAGATTTGTTATCTAATGAAATTTCATCAAATCCTATTTATCAACTAAGAGATGATCAAAAAAGTATGAATGCTATGGTTGAAAATAGATATGAATCTGTTTTTCAAGAGTCCAATGAAGATCCTTTTAACTTTGATACATCCTCTAAAGATATCATTGTTGGAGAGGGTGATCAGAAATTTTTTCATGATGCATATTTTCATAATCAGTTTTTATTTGATCATTATCAAGACAGTAGTGTAGGAAATGAAGAACATATCTCTTCTTCTCTCTTAAAATTTGTCACTTGTAATAGGCCAGCATATCATAGTGATGAATTCAGATTACAGGGATATGATGAAAGAGAGCAGACACATTCAGATCAACAGTTGATCATGCATGTTTCCCCAGCAAATATTGAGCAGTCCACATTTAACATTCAGATCAGTAAAGGAAACAAGCAACAACATTTCAGTTAGTTGGAACAACAACATTTCAGTTAGTTGGAACAACAACAAAATGAGGTATTTCTATGTGACTTTTATGATCGAGTAGCAGTTTATATGGAGTCAAATGGGGGACTGAATTTTTTATTTCTGAATTCTTGAAGTTTGAATTTCAAAAATGTATGTACCTGCTCCCAAGGCATGTTTGAAATTTGCAGCTGCTCCTGTCATCCTTTTTCTCAAAGATGGAAGTATAATTAAGTTTGTTAGTCGGATACTCGCTTGTTTGATTTGGTTGATTTGGAATCCAGTATGGTTTTGTTTTAAACCATTACGACTCCATAGCCCAATGAATGCATAAGCAGTTTTTTGTTTCAGAAAGCTGCAAGTAAAGCTACAGAGTTCATAGTTTGATAAGGATGATTCCAGGTCACCCAATAGATGAAGGCACGTGGTCTACTGTTCTTGGCACTTTGCAGCAAAGCACCATCCCTAGATGGAGCCTCTGTTGTAACAAATATTGAAATTTTGGCTTTCGGTCACTTAGGAGAGAAAAATTTATAGTGTTTAACTACCGAAAGTGTAGATGTGAGAAAATGACCATTTGTCTGTCACACGCATCATTGAATGTTCTCTACCTGTCATCTTCAGTTAAATAACGTTGAAATCAGCCCCAAATGCCACAGCAGTATAACAGTCACAAGCCAACTCACTAAAAATCCAAAGACAGGGTTCACATGAGAATCAAAGAAATGTATCGCATACACCGAGCATTAATCCACATGGAGAAAAATCTCAGAAGTCTGGGGTTTTTTTTGCCGTCGGGGATTTGGCCGACATAGATAGTTTAATAACTACAGCCCCAATCCCCGAATTCACTAAAGTATTAAAGGATAAGCCGAGTCAAATAAAGATTAAGAAAGATTAACGTTCATAAATCTCATCACAATTTCACGATTCGGGATTTATTGTGTCAAGTATTATCGAAGTCCCGACACTTAAATCCACGAAAGGTTAAATATTAATTTCTAATCGTGATTAATTAAGAGATTAAATCAAATGATTATCGTCTAATTAATCCCATCGTAATTTCGTGATTCGATATTTCTTGTGTGTCATAACTCTTGAGGACATGATACCCAAAACCCGAAGGCCCGAAAGAGTGCAACGTAAAAGTTGAAATCTATTTCAGGGATTTTTCCATCGGGTATTTGGCCGACGTGGAGATTTTAATAACCACTACTTCATTTCCTTGAATCCCGAAAACCTGAAATCGGGACTCTAGTCATATGCAAAACTACTTTAGAAAAACACGATTTTCTCAGTCGTGGAGAAGTCGTTTTTCGTGTTTGAATAGTCGATTGACATATAAAAATCCTAAGTTGTCCATTGGTGTCTTCATAATTTCATTTTAAGCTTGGTAAGGAAGTTAAAATTCCCTTGAAATATGAGGTTCGTTTTCATAAATGTGGTGTTTTTTACTGTGTTGAGTCATCATTTTCAAATGATTATTCTGAGCAACTGGAGTATCATTTTGAGAAACAGTTGGAGAGTTTTGTGTCTAACACATCAGAGATCATTAGCCTCTCTCAGTGTTCCTACAGGTGTCACATATTGGGAGAATCGAATCCATCTCCAAGCCCTAATTTTCAGATTTCATATTTTCTTGTTTTGACACGTGTTTGTTAAATGCATATTTGGGGAAAATGAAAATGGGTCTCAGGGAACTGAGAGAGGTTTTTTCTCAGAATAAACATATGCACAAAATACTCTTTCATTTTATACACATCTATCATGATTCGAGAGAAACAGAGCCATAACCGCAGCCCCATTTTTCAGCAGTTTGGTCCATTTTCAATGGCAGAAAGTTTCAAGAATTGGTTGTAACTGTTGTTATCTTTTAGATTAGAGATGATTTCGACCTCAATACATATATGAGGCATATTTGTAAGAGATAAGGGATGGGGGGAAAGAAACACAGGGGTAGTACTCATGGGTTGTAGCATTTGTTTTCCTGTTTAAATAAAAGAGTTCAGAGGCATTTTTAATCTACAACATAGATTCTTGTGATTTTGTTTTCAGAGAATGTCTTATTTCTTTGTTCTCGCATCATTTCACTTGGTTTTATTTCCATTTTATTCACGATTTGTGACTGTGTTTGTAATGGAATTCATATGTTTGTTAGATGCTCTAATGTAGTACATGTTATAGGTTGTTTCTTGTAGAGATCTAAAGGTTCAAAATTCATCCTTGGATAGATGATCTGTCCCAACCATCTCTTTCCACTAATTTATTATTGGAATTCACTCATTGCTAAGTGATCCTTTCATTTTGATATGTTTTCTCTCTATTCTGTTGCCATACTTTTATAAATCCTTCTCTCTGTAATCAGCTTCTACCTCGCCTCTGTTCCATGGATTTCCATCGCCGAAACACTCTTATTATTTTCTTGATCATTTGACTCCATTCCCAATGGACTACCTCCGGGTCCAACCCACCAACCCTAAAAACCCAAAACTTTATGTTACCCACATATCTTCCCACTGTTAAGATTATTGGATATCCTATCGTGACATATATTTGAGAGATCCCTCTCGGGTTGGAAGGGGCAGCTTCTGATCAAAAGTGGTTCGTGGTTATTTTGGAATTTACCTGCACGCAACCCAAATCAATTTCTGAATGATAACTTATTTTTTCATTTAAAATGTGCTAAGGCTTGGCACTGTTACAGCCTAGAACCAACTCTTGAGACAACAATAGGAACAAAAAACTATGTCCATAGAATTTAGGGCAGTACATCCACTTGTGATATAAAAGTGCTTAGTGGAAGTATGGTATAAGAGTAAATCATTCAGTGGATGAAAGAAGGAAGGTTCATTGATACTAAAGGGTGTCATTCATGTTGTGATGGTTATGAGCTAATAACCAAAGTAAGTCAAGAGATATAGTATTGCTACAAAAGTGAATCCTAGCAAAGCTAGTCATGTGTGAGGCCATAAAGTGATTGGATATGGAAATAATATAGTGCTACACAAGTTTCAAATGGTCTCCCTACTTGTATTGATGTCATGGGTGTAAAATTCTTGCCAACATTGAAGAGCACTAAGAGGGTGTATCCCTAGTGTTGTGTTGGGATAAAAAGTAAGGTGTCCACATGATCAATCAAGTATTGAGGAAGTGGTTGATGATGTGTCAAGGTGTTGGTTAGACCTTCCAACTCACTAGGGTGAAATGCATGACATGGAAATATGGTATTCTTGGATCAATGCAATGATGTATTGAATAGATACGCATGTGTAAATTATGAAAATGTGAAAGTAGTGGACCTACACAAATGCATGTTGATATATATATATATATATATATATGCTTGAAGAAATTGTTTGAATGCATGTTTATGTTATATTTCATAGAAATTAATATGCTAACAATTGGAATGATGAAATTGTTGCTAACTAATGAAGTTGAGACCATTTCAAGAGCTATTAGATTTTGAAATTAAAGAGTTTCATGTTCCAATAGTCACATGAGGATGGACTATGTGAAATCCCTGTGAAGATAATACAGTTATTAAAAAAGAGAGAGATGGTTGAAAGAGATAAATCTCGAGAATAAGGCCATTGATAAATAGCTATTAGTGGATTCCTAGTAGTAAATCGGCACTTTCCTTTCCCATGAGAACCTTGGAAAGATGGATCACCTGAGGAATTGTTTAGTAGTGAAGGGGGTGTCTGAGCCTAGAGGGTGAGTATAACAAGGAAGAGGCAACTTAAGAATGCATGTGGTTGGAATCATAAGGATGTGTCCAAGGATGAAATCTTATCCATGGTAGCATTTTGAAGGATGGGAATTGCCATGCTTATAAGTATAGGATGATGATTTCAAACTTATTTTCAAATACATGATTACATTTTGGAGATGAGAACTCTTATAAGTAAAAAAATCGTTGCATGATAATGGCTATAACACATATTTTTTTATTGATGGTTGTTATAAGGACAACTGAAAAATGAAGACGTGAATTGAGTACCTGATAAAGGCTCAATGGGCCTACTATAGTCCTGAATACACTATGTAGGATCCTGAGGATGCCATATGAGAGGAGTATCTGCAATGTTTTGCATATTTTTGAACAAATATGAATGTATAATTGTATATAAATGCACTGAGGATAGTGCATAAATAGGGGGGGGGGATGTAATACCCTTAGTGGGATCCCCAATTTTATATGTATATGTACATGTTATATATTAGGTTGGTGAGCCAGTATGTTTTGGGGGAGCACCTATGCGATATTAGGCCAGAGAGCCTATCAATGTAATAGAATTGAAAATTAATAATAAAAATGCATCACCTACTACAGACGGACAAGGACAAAGTCATAGGGGGTATGATTCCACATGAGAGGGGGATAAAGGGGATAATCCAAATTATAATAATTTATTAAACCCATCTTGGAATTTAGTTGGGAAAATTAGTTACGTGAGCTTCTTGGGAATTCACATGGTGCATTATTGCATGCAATTATATAAACCATAATTTTAGTTGTTGGGGGTTCCTCATTCGGTTCCTCAATCATTCTTGTTCTTGTTTTTTGGCATGGGAATGAGAGGCTGGAGGTAGAGATCCATCATTGTTTGGATATAAGATTCTACTCGTTATTCCAGTAAGAAAATAATGCATGTGTGCGCGAGAATGATGATATCTAAGGAAAATTTTGCACAACTGAGATTCCCTAGAGTTTGCAGCACCGAGGTTTCATGGATAGTAGCACTGGATCCCTGGAGAGAAATGGAATAGCTTAAGGGGATTCATTGTAAAGAAAGGGATTCCTTTCTTTGGTTTTTGCAAATTGAAGGGGAAAGAGAGATGGTAAATTGATATGGTTGTGTGTGTGTGTGTAAGAGAGAGAGAGAGAGAGAGAGAGAGAGAGAGAGAGAGAGAGAGAGAGAGTTGCTATTGAGAGAACTAGAAAAACATTTTCTATGGTTGGGTGGAATGTTCGATGTTTGCAGCCAATCAATGAAATTTTATTTTGAAGATAAGTTATTTGTTCTCTATGAATGATATTTCCATTGTGTAGTTTACTATTTAATGTTGTGCATTGAATGTGTATTTTGCATTGTAAATCTGTATACATTTTCTTGATGATTGCATGAGATTTTATTCCATCGCATAATTCTTGTTTTTTATTTAAAATGGTATCAAAAGGTTCAAAATCCATTCAAGAATGCAGATTCTTGAGGTAATTGAGCATGGGAGTATGTTACAACTTGTAGGGGGAATCAAGTTAAAAAGTTCAAGAATTTTATCTATAGAATGGGACACTGGATCATCTAAATTTAGAACAAGTACATCCTCTTTAGTTGGGAAATGTTCTTATGGGATCTAGAATATCTAGGAAATTGATTCATAAGAGGAAACTATCCAATTTGGTAAGAAAATGATTTAGTAACACATCAGAAATATTGAGATTCTAGTTTAGGAACAACAAAAATGCATTCAACCTCAGTTTCACACTATGGTTCAAATCGCGGTATTTCAGGATTTTCAAAATCCACTTTCATATCTTGGAAATGTGGTTCAAGACTAGGGAGAGACTCACCTTAAAATTAAGGCTGGTTTGATGAAGAATCAAGTTTATTTTTATCTTTATAGAATCCTCATGGCAGAGAACTACCACATTCGTCCATACAAGGACATGGGCCCTTCTTCTAGTGCCCTTCTTCTAGTGCCAAAATTTTGACACAAATGTATGTTTGTCATCAAACTAGGGGAGTTCACCTGAAGCTAAAGCCCAGTTAATAGTAAATGGATTTAACAATAATTTATTAAGATAAAAATCCTAATTGCAAATCTGAATCTAAATCATAATGAAATTCTAAAACTGAACACCTAGCTAGTATTTTAAGAACAAAAAGTGAGTGCGAAATAAATAGTGATTTTATCCATTAGAATAGAAAACGATTTACAACATATTAATAACATAAATATATGAGTAACTAAAAATAAAGCAAGGTTATCATGTGTTAATATTACTTTTTACTATTTCTCATTCATGGATTAGCAACTTATTGGAAAAAAACAACAAGAATAAATGATAATTTCATTAAAAAGTATACAACAAACGAAAACATTATTACATCCAGTATCGCATTAGTAGGAAAAGGAATAGTCCCATACAATGAAAAACACTAGAAGAAGTCTCCAAAAGTGGCCAAAATTGGTTTCTCAATTAATCTTGAAATTAGTTTACAATATCAAGTAAAAATCCCTTTTCTTACAACCTTCATCTTACTTATACAAAAGGGTACGGGAGATAAAACACTTCAACACCCCTAACCATTGGTATTCTCCACTTGGCTAGTGGAATCTTGTTCTTCATCCTTTTTAAATTTTTCAATGTACATTTTCTATATAATATTATGTTTTCTCTATTAAACCCCCCACCCCCACCCTCATATATATTATGTTTTCTCTATTAAACCCCCCACCCCCACCCTCATATTGTGGGTATAATATTATTTTTTCTCTATTCAACCCCCCACCCCCACCCCCACCCCCATATATGGGTGGGGGTGGGGGGTTTAATAGAGAAAATATAATATTTTTGAAGGAGGGTGGGGGTGGGGGGTTTAATAGAGAAAACATAATATAATATTATGTTTTCTCTATTAAACCCCCCACCCCCACCCTCCTTCAAAATTTTTATCAATAACATCACTTTGGGGAAAGTGATATTGTTTGAAAGGAGATTTATAAGAAGCAAGACTTTGCCTCATTTCTTTACGAACTTTTCTAGCTTAGGAAAAATGTTTTAATTAAAGTAATGTACTAGGTGGGATCTTCCATTTATATTTTCATGGATCCATTGTTGATGTTCAGGAGTGATTAAATTCATTCCTTGTCTTACAAATGTTATCTCCAAGATTCTAAGTACAATATTCAGGGGAAAAATCATATTTTGGACAAAAATATGGGAGATGACATTCTTTATCCATTTTCTCAATTACTTGCCACATTGTAAAAAAATTATCCACCTCATGTTGAACTCCTTTTATAACATTTAGAGATAAGTCCCTACAATATCTGAGGCCATATTCAATATCTAGCAAATCATTTTCATTGAATGAGAGAATTTCTCCAAGGTAAGTCTATCGTCTTCCAAATTATCGAACTATAATTGGGCATGCTCATATGAAAATTTTCAAGATTGAATATGTGTTTGAAAAATTGAGAGGTATTATAATTTTACCTATAATTGTTGGTCTCTTTCACAAAACTCTCTTTGAACACCATTTAATTTATTCTAAACTCTAAACACATATTGAAGAAATGTTGAAACATCATATTGATTAGACCTATAATAATCCACTTATTTTCCAACATAGAAATTATGTCTTCATATTCCTTCATTTTTATTTATATATCAATTGCTTCATGAAAAATGGCTTCAACTATTGCAGTTCCTACGAAATCACTCAATATAAGTCATAATTTCCAAGTATATATCACAAAATACTTAGTGGTAATTACCAACTCCTTGTCAGCAATAATCCTTTTGTGCTTGTGAATCTGTTTCGTGACATGCTTCCTCTTTCTTTCAAAGGTGAATGTTTTTAGACTAGCCACTTCATTAATGGGTGTAGGAAAAGGTCCTTCTCCTCTAATAACCACTCCTAGAGAAAATGTACTAGCAAAACTTCAAGGGGTGTACACCTCTCCCATTATCTAATGATCCATTGTTTCATCATTTCCTTCATTTCGTTCTTCTTGCTCTATTTTTTCTTCTTATTATTTTCTCTTATTTTCAACCTTAACATCATCCTAATCCTTTTTATTTAACTCTTCTTCCATTTTCCTTTGTTCCTCTACTTCAATTATAGTCGTCTTTCTATACTTTTTTTCTATTCTTAGTTTTTCTACTTTAGCTTCATCTTGTTTCTTGGACTCTTCTTCTTTTGTTAGTCTTTCATTCTCTAGATCAGATTTGGCTTTATCATTAACTTATCTTTTCTTTCTTACATCAATTTCTTGCTTCTTAGCTCCAATATCTCTTTTCTTCTTAGCTTCAACATCATCCTTGGATATTTGTTCAATTGCTTTCTTGAATGTTTTTTCTTTGTTTGATGTTGTGGCCTATGCTTCTACTTGTTTTTTAGCCTCAACATTAGCTTTTGATTTTTCTAAATCTTCCAATATCTTTTTCTCTTGTTCTCTTCATTTTTTCTTGCAATGTCTACCTTTCTATAGAATTTTTTTCTGCCTCTTCTCTCCTTTTTCACTCTTTCTCGTATGCCTAAATTTGTTACTTGTTTTACACTTTATAGAAAAAGAGAGCTCTTCTCTTTCGCTCTTTAACTTCATTTTTCTCATGCTAACAATCAAAGGAAGTCATCATCTTATTCCCATGATTTCCAATAATGTCGAAAGGATCATGCATTTGATATGTCTCCAAGAGAAAATGATAACTATCCATATTTTCTCCTTCCATTTTCCCCATGAGGAATCAATCAGTGCATACAAGTCTATAAACAAGGGATACAAAGGAGAAAATTTCTTTTGATTCTTAAGAAGACAAGTGTTAAAACCATGCAAAGATGTTTGGTAACCAATTTTATGAATAAACAATATATTGAGAACATATGTTGGAATTGTGTGAGAGGCTTAATTTCCCCATATATCCTTTTATAGGTGGACATCTCATCAATGTAACAATCTCCAATCCCTTTTTTCACTTCAATGGCCTTTGGAGAGATCCTTGGACATGGTTTACAATAAATTAGTTCATACAGTAGAGCAAGGAAGTGATCATACATCTAAGCATATTCATACATATACTTATGCTCCCATAGATCTCTATAGTACACATGAACTGAAGGTTTCTCTAGATACCAAGACCATCCCAATCCCGCAAATGAGTTAGAAGTACATACTACATCTAGGTAGGATGCCATGTGACTATTTTATATGAGAAGATGACTTCTCCCCATATATTATACTTATCAATTTGGTATCAAACATGTAAACCCCTCTGAAATTAGTGGTATGAAATGCTCTAGTATATCTAGCTTTCAATATCCTACATTCATCATACCATCCAGTAAGAATATCATAACAATGATCATGGGTTCAAGTAAAATATCACATCCATTCAATTGTCAAGTATGCTTCAACTTTCAAAATCTTATAATATGCTTCCAAATCAATAGGCATGGAAGATCCTAGGCATCTATCATGTTCGTTATATATTTTCTTGTGGATTAAATCAGTGTGATATATTAGCCATCTAATAACTTTATACACATGGAAATACTAGCAATCTTGTATCAACATTATGGATATATGATTTTCTTAGTTTTGTACTTCATCAATTTCCTCATGTTGCCTCTCATTTGGTTCTAATGTTCTAGGCAATGTTTTTCCATATTTTATCAACAAGAATAACTCACCATATGAATATGAATTGTCAATACCAATTTGATAGGAAATATCTACAGAGATTGGAAGCTTAAAATCCCTAGGCATTGTTTCTATGGTAACCTATTTCTCTTTAGCTTGTTGTTTCTTCTTCTTAGTTGGTTTCTTTGTTTAGGTTGGTTTCTCTGCTACTGGCTTCTCCTTCATTGACCTTTTCCTTCTACCCTCTCCTTTGTGAGACATGTAAATAAGCCTACACTTCACCCATTAGAACAACATAATATGTCATATTAATTATTTAAGAAATCAAAATAGTCCCATGGGCCATAGCATATTTCCAGGATTCGAGGTTGACTTATCCTTCAAAATATCAAAATACCCACCTAGACTATGCAACATTTTGCTCAAACTTTTGAAAATCTCATTACTCCTTTTGAAATAGTAATTTCGTTCGAAATGGTAAAAATTTCAAAATGGCAAAAGGGAAAATTTCCTAATAAAAGATAACATTCATTCCAAGTCAAGCTACAACCATCAAACAAAATCAAGGATATATTGAATCAGGATGAATTTTGCATGCATTTCTAAGCCTGAAAAACTCTACATTTGAAAGGAAAAATGAAAGCCTCACTAGAGTAATCTAGCTACAACCATCAAACAAAATCAAGGATATGTTGAATCAGAATGAATGTTGCATGCATTTCTAAACCTGAGAAACTCTAGATTTGAAAGGAAAATTGAAAGCCTCACTAAAGTAATCTATTATTGGACAAATATTTGGAGCTTATGACCTAAAATAAATGGCAACAAGGGCCGAAGTTCCTACAAGAGAAAACCATTCCAACAATTATTGTTTTAAAATTCCCTACAAAGAATACCCTTTAACCATTGAAATCCATTAATACAAATGATGAGAATGTTTGAAATAATAAATTATTTCACTTGAATATCAATGCATGTATATCTTTGAGTCTAAAAATAGTAAGAGTAATCAGGATGTCCTCGGGGTCAGATCAAGTACCTAGATATGCACTTGATTAGAAGGGATTCTATGTGGAAATTGGTGCACATATTTTGGTGCTTCAACTATTATAAATGTGAGTATATGCGATTAGTGAATTCTAGGAGCTATACTCTTGTCGATGAAAATTGAATGAAAATTTTAGAACACACAAAAAGGCAATTATATGCAAAGGCGCTCTTATTGTGTTCCAAAGGCCAAGTTGTGATACTCCATTTATGGAAAAGATTTCAAATGGAAAGAATTAAATGTAGGGATGCCAACCTAAAGCAAGGATGATGGGACATGAATTAATGCACATGTTTGAATTCTCAACAATAACCTTAATTCCTACTCAAATTGTGGAATGAATGAATAATTAAGATATTTGGAGGAAAATGAGATTAGGGATAATAGAATGGTTTTCGAAGAATAATTGTAGGTGGTCCAATTCTAGGATTATCAAGCTTGATTAAGTCATTGGGACCATTTTTTTTTTGAAATTCATGAAGAGAGGCCTCAATTTAAAATTGGGGTTGATTGGCAAAACGACCTAGAAATCTGAAAGTAAAATCGCAAATGTTATGATGAAGTCATTGGGTTCAATTGGGAAATCGATTATAAAACTTTGAAAAGGGTAAAATGAAAGAGATTGATCAATGTATTGGGTATGATTCAAGCATCAATAAAACATTTAAGAGAGGTTAAACTAAAAGAGGCCAGATCATGTCTTATTTGAATATTGGGGAGGAAAATCAAAAGAAAGGTTAAAAAGAAAATTGATTGGGGAAAACAGAATAATTGAAGAATCTGATCCGATTGCTAAATTAGTAAGATTATGTTATAAAATTTATGATAGAAAGGCCCAATATAAATATTGGGCCTCATAAAAAATTAGAAATGAAAGTGTAGAAAAGGAAACAAAAGAAGGCTTATTTTATAAATCAGGAGCATAGAGAAAAGATCGATCATTCAAAGAATGAAAAGGAAAAGCCAAATTCTCAAATAAGTTCTCATTCATAAATTCAGATAGAGTCAAAATGGAGTTAGAAAATGAAATTTCAATTAAAGAAAATCAGTGTGCATGTAAAATTGGACTGATTTGTGATATGGGAGAAGAGAAATTTTGAAAGACAAAAAAGAGACTTAATCGGAAGATTGGGCTTGATTTGTGCATCAAGTGAAGAAAAATTAAGTAAAAGAAATAAGAAAAAGAATGGCTCAATTTGAGAATTGGGAGAAAAGTAGAAAGGTGAAAAAGAAGGGGGTAGATTAAAAAAATGACCCAATTAAAAAATCAAGATGAATAGGAAAATCTTAAGACATAGTAACACTGATTTGAAAACCGGTTTCACAAATCAAAAGGTAAAGGGAATAAAGCTCAATTAAGAATTGGAGATAATTAAACTAAGCCTTTTTCAAAATAAAACTTGAAATAAAGATTTCAAATGAGACTAGAATGCAACCAAAATTTTCAACAAGCTTATAAAATTAAATAAATTCAAAAGAGACATCGTCCCCAACTAGGAGTAAAGGAGAAAAAGGAAAAACCAAGATAAAATTTGAAGAGAACTCATTCAAATCAAAGAAAATAGGGTCCTCAAGTTTTCCAAAATTTGGGCTTGTTAAAGTCTCAACATGATCTTAACTACCACAGACTACTTTATTAAGTGGATAGAAGCCATCCCCACCAAGCATGCCACCGATCAAGTTGTTATTAGGTTCATGGAATAAAATATCTTGACATGATTTTGTTGTCGCTAGATATTGTGATTGATAATGCCAAGGCATTTAGTTCATTAAAGTTAGTATCCCTATACCAAAAATATAATAGCATTATGGGTCATTCCTTAAAGTATTATCCATAAAGAAATGACCAGAATTAATCTTCCAACAAAATTCTCATGAAAATATTCAAGAAGACATTGGTAGATAAGAAGAAGGCATGGGATTATTAGCTCAGGTATGCACTATGGGAAGATAGAATTAGCACCAAGGGGGCCACAAAAAAAACACCATTATAGTTAATATATGGTCTAGAAGTAGTGCTACCTTTTCAGTTAGAACTACATGAGAGAGTCTCTTCGAAGGATACTTGGAGGTGTACTTTCTGTTGATATTTTGCTAGCTAGAGGAGGTATTAACCTCCATTTGTAACCTTTGGCTAGAATAGAATATTCTGGAAGCTAGAGAAACCCTAAACAGATGTGTAGAAACCCTAGAAGATAAGTCGGCTCAATAAAAGAATTAATAATAAAGTATTAGCCACCAAAAGGACAAGTCATCCCAAACAGGTGATAATAACCATTATAAATATAGGGCACTTGAGCTCATTTGTACACACTTATCTCACTCACTCGCTCAAGTATAGCACAAGTTTGGAGTTGCAACTGCAAGAATAGAAGGTGGATCTTTTAGGGTGGTTCTTTCTCTCTCTCTCTCTAGTGCTATCTAGCCTAAGATATGCACCCTACCTCTTAGTATATCTTAGTGGTATTCTTGATGACATTCTTGGTGGTATTTTGATATTTTTGGTGGTATTCTTGGTAACTGCAACTACAACTATTGCAGTTGAGTATTGTACTTGTTTTGTGGCTTTGGTACTTTCTATATGGTAAGATATCTTTGGAGAAATATGTGCTCTCTTGGTTATTTGTTGGTTCTAGTGTTGCTTCCGGAATCATTMTATCTAGCAAAGGTCATGGTGCTTGAGGGTGGTTGTGTGCCTATGGTTGGGTGACAATATTGTRATATTATCTATGGTAAAACAAGCACATCGAATATTTTAACAAGTTATGGGCCCACACTACCTTCAGAATAGTTTAACCACTGGAAGGTAGAGTGGGAGTTCTTTGTCAAGATCGTTGTAGCACTAGTTAYAGTTGMAACTAGGGTTTCTAATTTTGCAACTGCAGCAAACCCTAATCTAATTCCTTGGGCACCTTAACTGAAGATTTGAGCCTAATTTTTGGGTATTCTAGTGCGCTCTAGCCTAGTGCACCCTCTGGTGTCCTAAGCTAGMAAAAATGTCAATTTTGAGTTTTKGGTCAAAGTCAAAGGTTGACTASGTCAAAGTCAAAGTCAAAGGTTGMATTTTGGTCCAAGTTGATTTTTTGGTTAAAGTTGAAATTTCATAGTTTCTAGCTTGTTCTAATCATTGAACATTTTTTATTCAGTTTCTAACCTATTCTTGTTAAGATGGTGTCTAGTTTCAGATCAGAAGACAAGTTGAACGATGTTGCAAATTTCAAAGGTATGCACTTGTATATGCTTTTCAAGTTATATCATCTAGAAAAGCATGAGTGTGTTTTGCAGGGAATGTACAAGATACCTTTTCCAAGAAGTGATCTTGGATTCAGTACATTCAGAAGAACAAGCAGTTGAGACTCTAGGTTTCAAGTTTGATTGATCAAATTGTTAAGTTTCAATTTGCACATATCAAGTTTGATAGTTGTTATAGTACAAGTAAACATTATAGTTGTGACAAAAATCTTTGAAAGGTTATATTATTGTTAGGTATACTTGTTTACATATAAGTACTATTGATATAGATGTCTTTTTCACTTGTTTTCAAAATGAACTAACATCTCCTCTAGAAGACATTTATTTTTCCTGGGCAAGTCACATTGGTAATTCTATGATGATTACCATCCTTCTTATGTTCTTATGAAAATGTTATTGGAAATACTTTTTCTCTTGTTGTTCTTGTTCCAGGTAGGTCACAGGAAATAGATCTAAGAAGGAGCTATAGTGACAGTTGCAAAAATGGAGCAGATGACTCCATCAAGTGGTGAGGCAGGTGATCTCATCGAGTACCAATTCTAAAGGAATTGTACAAATAAAAAGAAGTTTTGGACATTTTTCACTCAGATGTGTGTGGACCAATGTCAACCTCATCACTAAGTGGCCGGAGAGTACACCTCAGATGATTTCAAGACATTCTATAGAGAGGTAAGGATTAGGAGGGAGATCACTAATCCCTACGATCCTCAATGGAATGGTGTAGCAAAAAGAAAGAACGGATCCATTGAAGAATCTGTTAAGGCAATGATGAATGACCAGAATCTATCCATGGGAGAAAAAAATATGAAAACCATATATGTTCAAAATAGAAGTCCTCATAATATATTGAATAGCATGACTCCAGAAGAAGATTTCTCTAGAAATAAGCCAAGTGTTGAACACTTAAGGATCTTTGGTTGTCAGTCAAGATGAAAGAATGAAAGGAAGTTATGATGGAAGAATATCAATCCATCATGAAAAATGATGCATGGGAAATTGTGCCTAGACCTGGAGTAAAATAAGTAAATGGGTTTACAAGATAAAGCATGCAATATATGGGAGTATTGATAAATACAAGGCAAAATTTGTGGCTATATGGTTCTCCCAGCAGGAGGGAGAAAACTATGATGAGACATTTGCTCTAGTTTTCAGATACACCTCTATTGGAGCCATCATATCTCTTGCAGCTTCCATGGGTTGGAGTTTACATCAGATGGATGTAAAGACCACTTTTCTCAATGGATTAATTGAGGAAGAAGTATACATAGAGAAACATCAAGGTTTTGATGTACATCCAAGAGAAACCCATGTATGAAGAAGGCCTCGTATGGAATCAAGCAAGCTCCAAGAGCTTGGTATGCACAAATTGATAGTTACTTGATGACACTTGGATTTTCCAAGAGCTATGTTGATCCATATCCTTATTACAAGATTGTGAATGATGCACCTGTGATCCGGCTGCTATATGTTGATGATTTTTTTATGACAGGTGCAAAGCCTCTCATTATTCAATGTAAGAAGGAGTTAGCATGTGAATTCGGTATCAAGGATCTTGGTCTCATGCATTACTATTTGGGACTAGTCGAAGTATAGAATAAGCGTGGTGAAATATTCATGGGGCAAGGGAAGTATGTTGTAAATATTCTTCAAAAGTTTGGGATGATGGATTGAAAATCCATGGAAACTCCCATGGTGATAGTTTAGAGACTTTGATTTTGATCTAGTAGACTTGTCATTGTACCGATAGTTGATTGGCTCATTGATGTATTTGGTAAATACCCGATCGACCATTTTCTTTGATGTGAACACATTAATTCAGTACCAGGTGGAACCTAGATATGAGCATTGGATAGCTGCAAATCACATTTTGAGATACCTTTGTGGGATGCTAAATTATGGTTCGAGATATGCCTCAAACAATGATGTACAACTACATGGATTTACTGATTTAGATTAGGAAGGGAGTGCAGATGTCAGAAAGAGTACTTCTAGTGTATGCTTCAATTTGGGCTATGTCATGACATCATGGGCCAGCATGAAACAAAATTTTGTGGCATGCAACATTGCATAAGCAGAGTATATTATAGCTTGTGATGATTGTACGGAAGCAGTATGGATATTTAAGATGGTTTATGGGATATTTGATCGGGTGTTGGATTCGACTGTGATATATTGTGATAATCAAAATTTTGTGAAGATTTCAAAGAACCCCATGTTCCATGACAAGTCGAAGCACATTGAGATCAAGTACTATTTTCTCCATGATAAAGTCTATAAGGGAGAAGTGATTCTCTAGTACATCTCCATTGATGAGAAGACAACTGTAATTTTAATGAATCCTTTGTCCAAGATAAAGTTTGAATACTTGAGGGACAAGTTGGGAATCATGTAGATTACTCCCTTGGTTGAAAGGGAGGAGATGAATTCCTCGATTGGGAGGGAGTGTTGATATGACATCATGGATAGTCAATGTGTTGGCGGACAGACATTCTCCCTATGGAGAATGGTCTAGGTTCACAGATTGTTGGTTTGTATCATGCTAGTACACCTTAGATATTATGCTTCAGCATCATGCTAGTAAAACTTATATATGATACATATGTCTTGAGATGCATCATGCTAGTATAGCTTAGATATGATGCATTGGCATCATACTAGTACAACTTAGAGATGATGCTTATGCTTGAGTCGCATCATGCTAGATTTGATCATGTTAGTACAGCTTAGATATGATGCAGAGCATCATGCTATTACAACTTAGATATGATCATACAACATAGAGATGATGCATATGACTCACATCATGTTAGATATGATCATGCTAGTACAACTTAGATATGATGCAAAGAATCATGCTAGTACAACTTAGATATGATCATACATCTTAGAGATGATTCATGTGTCTGGGTTGCATCATGCTAGTACAACTTAGAGATGATGCAGATGACTCGCATCATGCCAGTACAACTTAGAGATGGTGCATTGACACCATGCTAGTACGACTTAGAGATGATGCACATCATGCCAATATATCTTAGATATGATGCATTTGCATCATGCTAGTATGGCCTTGATATGATGTAGACGATACTCCACATCATGCCAATACAAATTAGATATGATGCATTTTCATCATGCTAGTACGGCTTAGAGATGATACAATGGAGGGGATGGTTCTTGTAGCCATTGTGGGACATTCAACATCTGTTGTGACAACTATTCTTCTAGGACGTATGTCCAGATTAGAAGAATGGCCCTTGTATCACTCTGTTGAGTGAGTGTCTTATGCAAGACACTTTGTTAAGTGAGCTAAGTCTAGCACATGACTTATTCAGCATCATGCCCAATTAATTATATTGAATATGTCCTCGAGAGATGATGCAGATGATGATATGATCATATTCTAGGAGAACTTTGTAATGCATGGTGATAGCTTGTGTAGCTATTAGTTTATTGTAGTGGAGACTATATGTCTCTGTACAGTAGTTATGTACTACTGTGGTGCATGTGTTCCACTGGTAGTGAGTGTGTGTCACTATATAGTAGTTGTGCACTACTAGGAGTGGTTTTGTACCACTGGATACTAGTTATGTACTACTATGGATAGACATTGTTGATCTAGGTGGGTATCGGTGGCCACCCACCTATTCCAACTAGATCAAAATAGTCTTCTAGAAATTTACTATTTTTAGCAGTTTTTCGGTTCCTCAACTTCTGGGGCCATTTTGAGGGACTAAATGATGTTTTTTTCGGGATCAAGAACCTCATTGATAGCCAAAGTCTCTAATTGATCCCAAAAAATGAATATCCTCGATGATACCTTTCCAACTAGTTATCGTGTGCCCCAAACGAATATTGTATGCCAAAGTTACGCCCCCATGAAGTTGATACACCAAACTACCCAAAACGGGGTCCACAAAACTATTGGATTTTCATCTTCTGAGGTTAAGGTTTTAGATTTTATTTATGTTAAAAAGGACATTACAGCCTCAATGTAATCATCATCTTGTGAATGTGAGTATCCTTCACATCTCTTCTCAGAGATTAGTTCCAACCATTCTAGCGAATCTTTCACTCTGTATTTCTACAGTTTTGTACATTTTGCTCATTAACAAAAATTGTGTATTATTGTATATATGTTTCTATTGTTATATATCCAATATATATATCTATTATATTATTGTATCTCTTGCAATATCTCTGTATATTTTTTTTTTATATCTCCGCTCTCATTTCATGCCGAAAATAATCTGGATCAACTGTTATAATCTATTGCATGGCATTGTAGTAATTGTGTACTACTGCCTGATTTCCATGGATACTACCAGTAGTGTTGAATTTGTTTCCTAGGATGGTGTTCCAACCAATAGTGTTGGAGCTTATTTCCAGCTAAATGGATAGTGATTATGATGCTTGTGACTTGATTTTCATGATCATGAGATAGCTTGTGTGGCTATGATGATGCTACCTATACAATGTTCTGCAATACTATGAGAGCCTTGCCCATACCATGTGATATGGATGGATTTGTTTGATACCATTACAATTAATACATACCTATCTAGGAGGGAGTGTTGATATTATGGTAGTTGCGAGAGGTATTAACCTCCATGTGTAACCTTTTGCTAGAATAGAATATTCTGGAAGCTAGAAAAACCCTAAACAGATGTGTAGAAACCCTAGAATACAAGTCGGCTCAATAAAAGAATTAATAATAAAGTATTAGCCACCAAAAGGACAAGTCAACCCAGACAGGTGACAAGAACCACTATAAATAGAGGGTGCTTGAGCTCATTTGTACACACTCATATCATTCACTCTCTCAAGTCTGGAGAAAGTTTGGAGCTGCAGCTACAAGGATGGAAGGTGGTTCTTCTGGGGTGGTTCTTGGTCTCTCTCTCTAGAGATATCTAGCTCAATATATGCACCCTACCTCTTAGTATATCTTGGTGGTATTCTTGATGACATTCTTGGTGATATTATGATATTCTCAATGGTTTTCTTGGTAATTGCAATTGGAACTGTTTCAGTGGATTATTTTTCTTATTATGTGGCTTTGGAACTTTTTGTATGGTGAGCTATCTTTGGATAAAGAAGTGCTCTCTTGGTTATCTGTTGGTTCTAGTGTTTCTTCCAGAAACAGTCTATCTAGCAAAGGTTATGGTGCTCAGGGTGGCTGCATGTCTATGGTTGGGTGAAAAAATTGTGATGTTGTCTATGGTAAAATGAGCACATCGAATATTTTAACACTTTCCTTGGTTTCCTTTTATGTTTATACACTCCCTTTATTGTTGTGCTTTTTTCAATAATTGGGATAGTTTTGATTGGAGGTGATTCCCTTGTTAAGTCGATTGTATTTTCCCTTGTTAATTCCCTCTTTGGAACTAGTTTAGTACTTGGGTCGGGTCTATTTTTGTTTCTTTGATGCAATGAGGAAGCAGTTGTCTGACCTATACTATCCTCCTATTTTCCTTCCAGTCTCTGGCTTTTCTATCTTCTAGTTTCGAAATGCTTCTCCAGGGCCACTTTGGTTTTTCATGCTTCAACATGCTTTTCTCTAAGGGTTTTCACTACTTCCTGAAATGATGGCCCAACACTCGACTTTAATATATTTCTGGTGACTACCTTATCTTGACAATTTTGTTTTTCCTTCTACTTGATTTTCTCATCTATCTTGTTTGTGATAGAGACAATTTTTTCTTACATTGCAGGGTCATCAAAGTTAAGCAAAGTAATTGAGTGAAATGCTTCTTTACAAATGATATTCTAGTCTGCTAGAGGTGCATCAAGGTCAATAGATTTTTTATCTTTTGTTGTTCTTTCATATTTCTTTCTTTAATGAGAGTTTTCTTTACAAGAGTGCCTCCTTCTATGCCCATATTTTCAACAAACAGAATAATGTACAATGTTGCTTCTCTTTCTTCCTCCTGATTGGCATCTTTCAAATATGTTGGTAATGTCGAAATGTCCTATAAAACTTCTGGTTAGACTTTCGTCACATCGCCAAACTATCTATCGAGTTCTTCAAAGATTTGGAGCTTTATTGATTGATATTCTAATTCCCTTGATATTGGCATACCATTGATTCCACACCATACTATAGTGGTGTTGAGACAGAGATGGATGTGGGAGGTTGATGGAAATGCTCATCTAAATTTCTAGTCAACCCTCCATCTATGTGATACATTTTTCAAGCTATTCACCCAACTTCTGGACATTTCATCAGCTAGCAGGGAGTCGAACAAGCTAATTTCTCATGGGGGAAAAGTCCTATAGTTATCCTTGGTCGAGATTTGTTTTGTTATAAATGTTAGATCCCAAAATGGGATGACTTGATTAATGGTGAGCCATATTAGTATAGAGCGGAATTTGATGGATCCCCATTTTCCTAGCATTTCCTGCAATTACTCTTGATTTTCCTAACTAGATGTTTGGCCCAGTCAAATTTCACGCCTTCTTGAATAATTTTCCCAATAGTCTCAAGCATCATGATCTTGACATCAGATGCTCGACTTGTAGTCATGAAGCATGGTGAGACGATAATACAAGTCTATTTTTCTCTTAATTCTATTACCCTATTGATTAATAACCCTTTAGAATTCTTTGTCAAAGTTCCTCTTGTAAGGAACTATATCTAGTTGTTTGAATGTAGGGTTTTAGGTACTATGGTACCCCCATGTGGTAATCCTGTAACTTAATGTACCATTCCTCTAGTAATTCCAACTAGATATTCTAACCAAAAATTACCATTATGGTATCGATTGAACAAAAATTTTGCAACCTCTTCCTTCCATCCTCCAAACTCTACCACTTGCGAGGACCCCAAGAAATGTCGAATGTCAGACTTCTCCAAGAAGTTTGTTTCTTCTTTCCGAACCTTGACCTCCATGCCCCATGCAGTGAATTTTTTCTAGTGTTTATCCCAGTCAATATCTTCAATTTTTCACACTACAAATGTTCTGCATGTGGACTTCTAACTCTGTTGCAATGGCTCTTTCGAACTTATATTTTTTTCTTGGCTCGACCAACGATTTTGCGACTTGACCTCTCATTCTTAGCATGGTTGCAGTTTGTTGTTGGTTGGAATGAAATTTTATTTTATGAGGCTTGGAGGTCAAGTGATTTTCTATGAAATTGGTGCTTTGATAGATATGATGTTTGGGAGTGAATAGTAGAGAAACAAAGTCATATGTTCCCTCTATATTTATAGGCAGGAGGTGAACTGGAGACTTTAATTCAACCAGCAGTTTTGTTGATTTGCGCGTGTCAATTGTTATGGTGGACATAAATGCTTGTTCATGTGAGGGGATGGTTGCATCAATGTCAAATTGGTAGTCGAGCCCATCTCATCGATCATTGACTATGTTGAAGTACTCCCGGTGGCCAGTTGTTTCGACTAAGTCGATTCTCTTTTTTCAGGATTTTGGCCGATCTGGTCAAGTTTTGTTCTTTGGTCTGTTTGGGTGATTTGGTCGGGTCGGTTCTTCCGGTTGATTGAATATCTACGGTCAAATCATCCAACCAACTCGTTTTTCTTTTCTTTTTCGACTTGGTTGATGTTTAAATTTATGAAGCCACATTCTTTTTTATGATTTCTTTGAAGATAATCACACTCTCCTAGTTTGTAGATTCCATGCTCGCTTGATTTATAATTCTCTCTCACTTGATTTATAATGTTCACACTCACTTGGTGAGGGTATTTAACGTTCGACTGATTTGGATACTTCTCTTTCACTTGACTAAATAGCTCACTTTTTTAGAAGGTAACGAAGATCTTGTCTTGGTGTTGAACTTTCTTTGGGTTTTTTCTTTTCTTCTCTAAGTGTCCTTCGTGATAATCAGGGACTTTTTTCTCTCCTCATGTTACATGTATTTGGCTTAAAATAGTGTTGTTTGATGGTTCTAGTTGGTCATATAAGTTTTTTCCTTTTGCCAGTTTTGTACCTAATTTCCTTAACCGGTTATTTTATTGCTTATTTTAATCATTTTTTTCTTTTATTTAATCTCTCTTTTTCCTTTCTTTTATTTTATTTTTTATTTTTCCTATTTTATTTATTTATGACTTGACCTAGGCCGCCCCAAAGGTTTTTCAATGTAGACGGATCATGTTGGCACCCCCAAAGAGGTTTTCACTAGCAAGTCTTGAGGTTTCTATGTGTTCTAATTCTTTAGGCATACCCCATTTACTAATTTCTGAAAAGGATGCCCCTGCAAAGTCCTTAGTTGAACTGCTCTTGACGACTGAATGTCTTCAACCACATAAGGACCCAACCAAGCAGTTTATGATCTCCATGGCTTTCCTTTTATCCAAATATCATACAATAATACCAAATCTCATGTGTTGATGTATTTTTCCTAATGTGTCAGTCATGTCGGGCTTTTTGTTGGTTCTTTTGATCTTCTTGATGTTGTTGTGCTAGCGTCATTTCTTCCTCTAGTTGGTTAAGTTGGTAGAAGAGTTGTCTTATATTTATAATATGGTCAAATTCAAGGACGTATTTTATCCTTCCTACATTTGCACATAATTGTAATGGGATTAAAACTTCCTGACCATAAACAAGTTTAAACGGTGCTTGGTCAGTCAATATTTTATATTTGATTCTATATGCCTAGAGTACTACTGGGACCTTATCATCCCAATCGTCCCTGTCAAGTTTGCATATTTTTATTAAGCCTTTATGCAATATTTTTTAAAGGACTTGAAAGTGCCATTGGTTTGTGGGTGATAGGCGGTTGTCTTCCTTTGGTCGATCATGAAATTTTTAAGAAATATTTCAATTGTACCATTAACAAAATGTGTTCCCTGATCGTTGATTAATGTTAAAGGATAATTTAATCTAGTTACTATATTTTCATATATGAATTGGGTCATTGTCTCTTTTGTACATTCCTTGACCGGTTTAGCTTATCCCCAGTTGGTTATATATTCGACTATTGTGATAATATACTTCCCCTTTGTTCTCTTGGCTCTTCTCGGGAATGGGCCTACAAAGTCGATAACCCATATTTCAAATGGTAAAGTAGGATTTACCAAGTGTAATGGAATTTCATTTTTCCACATAGGTCGACCCATCCTCTGGAATTTGTCACATTTATTCACATGTTCTCGACTGTCTTTATGTAGAGTAAGCCACCCAAGGCCTACTTGAAGGACCTTCTTGGCTATCGTGTTGGCTTGAAAACGACCTCTCGCGGGGCCAACATGTGCTTCATTTATTATATCTTCTCATTCGCATTCCAATATGCATCTTCTCATAATATCATATGTTCCTAGATTATAGTGGTGTCCATTCATGAGGGTGAATGGTGTTTCTTTCAATGCTAGGATCTTGTTTTAATTTCCTAGTATATCATCAGGAGTCGTTCCCTCCTCTAAAAAATTTACTATTTCTTCAAATTATTTGGGGGAAACTTCAACCTAAAATAGATGTGCATTAGGTAAGTCATCTGAGTCTATCCTAGTCAGATCTTCTCTTGTTTCAAGTCATGATAGATGGTCTAGGCCAACATTTTTTTCCCTAGTCGGACTACTACTTCAAAGTCAAATTCTTGAAATAGTAGTAGCCATCGACATATTTTTTCTTGATGGACTCGCTTGTTTACTAAATACTTAAGTTCTTGATGGTCTATGAAGAAGGTGAATGGATTTTCCAATAAATAATGTCAAATTTTTTGTAGGGAAAATATCATGGCTAAAGTCTCTCATCCTGTCATCGAATAGTTTTGTTCTGCTTTTTTCAGCTTCTGACTAGCATATGCATTGGGTTGATCAAACATGTCATCATATGAATGGGCTATGACTGAGCCTACAACAACATTAGATGCATCGACATGGACATGGAATTTTCAAGACCAGTTTGGAAATATTAATATTGGTGTTTCTACCAATTTTCTCTTTAGTAGCTCAAAAGATTCATTACATTCCTAGCTCCATTGAAATTTGACTTCTTTTTTAGCAGCTCGTCAATTGGAAAAGTTGTATCAAAATAATGGCGAATAAATTTTATGTAGTATCTAGTAATACCCAAGGAAGAGTTTTATTTTCTTTTGATTGAGTGGTGGCTTCAAATAGAGAATAACTTTGATTTTTTTCATGTCGACCTTGATGCCATATTTACATACAATGTGCCCCATCAAGACACCTATTGGTGTGGAAAAGATGCATGTTTTTATATTTAAGGACTAGTGAATTTGTTGACATCTTTCCAAGATCATTTGAAGCCACTGGATGTGGTCTTTCAATAGGTTGTAAATAGTCCAGTCATCAAAGTACATAGTCATTTTTTTTAGATGTACTCCTGAAATTATTTGACCACTATTCGAGAAAATATTATTCGAGCATTCTTGATTCCAAACGGAATTACTCTATATCTGAATGATCTGAACTCAAAGACAAATGTTGTTTTCCCCTTATCCTCCTTTGAAATTGGTACTCAGTTGTATCCTGAGAAGTCGTATGTGAAAGAGTAACATTAATGAACCACAACTTCATTAATTATTTCATCTGCGAAAGGTGTCAGGAATGGATCGATTACTATTATCTTGTTTAATCCCAGGAAGTTGACACGTATTCTTAATTTCTTTGGGTCATTTTTTTTAGGTTTCATGACCATCGGACTTGCCCATTCTGACTTGTCGATGGGGTATATGATGTCGGCGGATAAAATTGTCTCTATCTCTTCTTGAACTATGGGTTTATACTTATGTGCTAATGTATATGGAATTTTTTTGACAGGCTTGGCCCTAGGGATGAGGTCAATTGTCATCTCCCCCATATCTTGCACCAATCCTTTCAGATATTTGTAATCACATGCAAAGACGTCCAGGTATTCTCGCAATAGGTAAACTATTTTTGTAGTTTGTTTTCCTGACAAATAGTCACTTATTCTTACCATTTTTAGTCAACCATTTATTGATATGTCAAATTCATTGGTTTTAATTTCCAAATCCATCCACTCTGGGGATTTGGATTCATGTAGTTGTTGTTCTCCTTCTACAACCTCATTACAACTTGAGGGGAAGTTGGGTTTTTTGTATCATATTTGTCTTCCTTGGATATTGAGTAAATTGTCTTTACATGATTATTTACTCCAGGATGACTTCTTCTCCATCAAAAACTCTGTCGCAGAAAACTTATGTTTTCCATGTATATCCGTCAAGCACTTGTATTTTCTCAATTTTGGGTTGACACAAAATTGCAAGTTGATGTCGAACTTATGTCAACTTTGGCCTTGCCTCTCTTTTTCATTTTGTCAGGATTTGGCTTCTTGAGAAAAAAAATTATTTCTTTTGTAGCCTCTCGAAAACGCACCTCCTCTGGGATGAAATCAAAGTCTATGATAAAAAATTATTTTATTTCATTCCAATTGAATGTGTGGCCACATGCTTCTTCAATTTTGTATCAATTATGTGGTATGTCATCCAGTGTATTAGGGAACATGTGTGGCCACACCCTTTCATCGATATATTCTACTCTTCTCCATTTGTTCTCACATTGGTCAATGTGAGTGATTGGGTCGAACCTAGGTTTGAAAGTTGGGATGTCGACTTGCAATGATAAATTATTTCCACCATCGTTCTACAAAGTATAAGGTAGTGGTGTTCCACATTTGCAGTCATGGGGCATGGGTTTACCACCATCGGACTACCTAGCTAGTGAGGGATTCTACTAAACTTTGCACACTCCCCTGTTCTTCGACTAACTTGGATACTTCGTTGACATGGGTCGTTGGGGAATTTATTTCATTGAACCTTAAGGTAGATCTCATTTGTGTATTATTCGAAATAAGTGATGGTGTTTTTTTATTCTTTTTCTCTAGCATGATAGACTTCTTGTACTGATAAGCATCTTCTCGATTGCTTTATTGGGATCGCCTCTATCAACCAACACACCTTTTCTTGGGCTTCAAAATTCTCTATTTTCCAACTGTAAAGTTTTGTATCTAAATTCTTCCCCAATAACAATAATGTTCTAACTAATATTTCTCCTTCATATTTTGCTCGAAATTTTATTTTTGTTCATTCATTACTTGGTACAGACGCTAACCCTCTTGGGCTTCATCGCATATTTCAACCTAAGGTTTTCCTTCTTTTGATTCCAAGTGTATGATGATCTTCCTACCACTACTTTTTAGTTTAATCATGTCTCTTTCAAGTGAGATAGTCTCCTTCATATTCTAACTCCATGGTCTTCTGACTAGTGCAGGATATGTGGGAATGACCTCGATCAAATTAATTACTTCAAAATCGGCTGTTGTGAAATTCCCATTATGTACTTTATGACATTTTTTATCCCTTTGATTTGTTCGATGAACATTTGATCTGCTAGCTTTAAGAAGTTCATGGTTGGAACTAGTGGAGTTTTTCCAAGTCGATTCCATGTTTTTCTAGGGAGGATGTTTACTTGTGAATCAAAGTCAATTACGACTTGTTTGATCATATGGTCGTCAATTTCAAGGTCAAATTGCAGGTTGGAGTCATTTGTAAGCTTCTCTTGTGACAATTGTTGAATATTTTTGAATGGTATTTGATCCTCTTTGTATTCTCTCATAATGTTCAGTAGGTCGATAAGGAGACCAATAGACTGCTTTTATTTTAGTAATTGAAGGAATTCATCCAGAGAAATGTCTAAAGTGCTTGGTTTTCCTCCTTTGTTTCCATTTGGTTTATCTTGGTAAATATTTTTAAATAGCTTCATCGCTTCCTTCATTAACTTTTCCTCTTGTTAAGGGTCTGGATATACATTTCGGTATCCCCTTTTTAGGGCTGGCAGTTCTGGATAGATGTCTTCACCTGCTCCTAATCTTGTTATGACATGGAGTTTTTTGGAATTCAATATGTCTTGTTTGGGAATTATGTGAAAAAGGTTTGGGTTTCGCTTGTTCATCACTTTCTCTAGTATGATCGGGCAGTCTTCAAGTAAGTGGTCACCCACTCCACATATATTATAGAACTTTGTTGAAATATTGTAACTTCAAAGAATATTCTACCTAAGAGAGAGTTGAATAATATTATTATATTATATTTAATTAGGCCCTATTGTGCCTTAGTAATAGTCGTCCCTATTGTGCCTTGACAGTTAATTGTAAATTAAGAGGGTAAAGTGATAGGTCAACCCGGAACTAATTATAGGCTAGCCATACCACTATTTATAAGATGTTCCAATGTGTCATTTGGACACATACACACTCACCACACTAGATCTGTAGCTATGAAGAAGTGTGCAAGTCTTGGAGAAACTTCTACTACAACTAAGTGTGACTCCAAGGAGGGTTCTTGGTCTGTGTGTTGGTATCTCTTGGTTAAGCAGTGCGCTACTCTTCCTAGTGAAGGAGTAGAGGAGGATGTTATGTTCAGTCTTTGGTCTATCTATATTGAGGAGGTTTTTGCTGGGTTTTCTCCCCCATGAGGGTTTCCCGGGATAATCTGTGTGTCTCTATTGTTTCTGTGATTTCCTCTCTTTTAGTGCTCTTATTTATGCAGCTAATGTGATAAATGATTATAATAATAAATAAGAATTGTAACTGCTAGTTTTATAAGTAAAACTTAAACATGGTATCAGAGCATGTCTAAAAGAGACCAACTCACAGTTTATAAGAAGTGGCTAGCTTTAACGCACCCTCTCCAAGATTTAGTTCTCAGTGTTACAATTGTTGTAGAATTAGGGTTTCTGCATAAACCTTAAGTGTGGCGTTTTCCTTGTTTGAGGAGGACATTGGAGAAAGTAACCAAACCTAGGAACTCGCCCTAGGAGGGCACATCTAGTCCTTGGATCAGAATTATGAAAATTGAATTTTGATAAAATAGGGTTTTCCATAAAACCATAAGTTGCAGTTGCAGTATCAGTTGCAGTTGCAATTGTAGTTTCAGTTGTAGTTTCAGTATCAATTGCAGTTACAGTATCAGTTGCAATTGCAGTATCAGTTGCAGTTGCAGTATTAGTTACAGTTGCAGTGCTAGTTCCTTTGTGTCGGTTCCTTCATGCCAGTTGCACAACAGTTGTAGTGGCAACACCAATTGTAGTACCAGTTGCAGTGAAAGTTTTTGTGAAGTGTTGGGACTGATTTTTGTTATCCTATTGTGCCTTACCATAGAAAATCTTCAGTTAAGTTTAAGTTACAAGTTGAAGCACCTTTGAAGTTTTAAAGGATTTTTATTTATTTCCGTTGTTGCTGGATGGTGCCACTACATGTCGATGTTGTCAGAGGTATGTACTTACATATTTTTAACTTGTATCATTATTTTAAAGGGTACTTGTAGGATAAAAGATCTTTTGTCTAGGAACCAATCATAGATCCAGAAGGATATCAAATCCAACACATTCAGAGGAACTATGCACCCCAAGTTGAAGAAAATACTTGTCATCTTCAGTGAAGGAGACTTAGAAGAAAAAGAAAAGCAATCATTCTTAAGGACAAGAATCCAAGTTCCAGGTTTGATTGATTAAATTCAAATTTGCACATATCAAGTTTGATAACTGCTAAACACTATAGTTGTGATAGAAATATTTGAAAAGTTTAATTATTTTATACTTTGTAGCATGTGAGCATTATTGAGATAAATAATTATTGTAATCATTTACCAGATATAACTAGCATCTCCTCTAGGAGAAACTTCTTGTTTTGTTTCCAGGTTACCATGGAGGAATGATTGATCACAACACTAGAAGAGTGTTTCTCCCATTGCTTAATATTGTATTTCTTACTTTTTACCCTTGTTTCATGAAGGTCACAAGTGATATCTCTTAAGGAGATACTATGACATTGTTCACACTATTATTTTTATTATTATTAAGAGTATTTTTCTTTTCTATTGTTTCTCCCTTGTTATTATTGTTCCGGACAAGACACAAGTGATAACCCTGAAGGGATATGTAGTGATAGTTGCAGGAGGAAACATATTAGATGAAACATGAAGCAAACTATCCAAGTTGTATACATGATTGTATACATCCATGTACCGAAGAAGAAGAATAAGTTACTTTTTCTAGATACATAACATCTCATATGAAGACAGATCATGAGGAGAAGAATGCTCCAAAGATAATAGAACAAATCCATCTAGTGCACTTGATCACTTTTCATATCATCAGGAAGAGTTAGTAGATCCAAAAGGGGCTACCCATAATCAATACAGTAACCAAGAAGAGACCAGCATAATCACGTGACACTTTGCAGGATGTAAATCCATATAGCATTGATGAGCCATATCAGAGGGAGCAGATGGCTCTGAATATTATATAGACTCAGAGGAAGTCAAGCCCCAAAGGGAGCATGGAGACTCAGAGTGATCCTGATCTTAGAGAGGATTAGATGAGAAAAGAGACATCTTCCAGGACTGACAGACATATGCCATGAGTTGAGAATACTAGATCGTAGCTTCAGAGACTTCTAGGAGATGTGAAATATCCTGGGAAGATTCCCTTGTTTTAGTGACAAAAGAGGAAGCCAGTCAGAAGGAATGGGATATGGATTTTTCCTTGAGACTTGAAGGGAATTCAGTAGTGACTTCCAAGATTGATATAACAAAACAAGAATGTTAAAGATAACAATATAAATATGTACAAATCTTGATTTGTTTCCAAAGGATTCTCCCAGCAAGACGGAGAAGACTATGATGATACACTTGTTGCAATAATCGAAGAAATATTTCTAGTGTTCATGAATACATCCAAAACAACCATGATTCCAATATGGTATGATATTCAAAGGGAGCAATCCTTGTATTTGAGATTGAGTTTCCTCCATGAAAGAAGAAAATATACCTTCAGTTTCAAATGAAGTAGTTTACATGATAGAGTAGAGGATCTACTCTTAGATTTCAGAAGATATAGTGAGAATATAGAGCAATCATTATCAACAATAGAATCTATAGGTGTAGAGTCTAGGTTCCAGAAGGAACAGTTGCAAAAAAAGTAGAGGAGATACTCTCAGGCAGTTAGACAAATAGTGATTTGCAAAAATCACATATAACTAACATATGATTATGCAGATTGAGTTGCAGTTGAGAAAGTGTACCGGGTTGGTACAATGTAATATGAAATTTTGGTTTTGAAGTACAGGACATGAAGACTCACGTCTGCAAGTTGAAGCAAGCTCCAAGATCTTGGTATGACATGATTGATAGTTTTCTGATGAGCTTGGGATTTAACAAGAGTAAAGTTGATACCAACCTTTACTTCAATATTGAGAATGATGGACCATTTATATTGATTATATATGTGGATGGCTTATTCTTGACAGATGAAGAAAATCTCATCATAGATTGTAAGAAGAATCCTACCACTGAATTTGAAATGAGGACCTCGGACTGATGCACTATTTCTTAGGTCCTGAAGTATGACAAATCCCAGAAGAGATTTTCCTTATTCATGGAAAGTATGACGTGGAAATTTTGAAGAGATTCGACATGATGGACTATAAAACCATTTCCACTCCTATGGAGATGAATCTGAAGTTATTGGCTAATACTTCGTCATAAATAGTTGATGTTACTCTTGTTAAATTTAGAGGTGCTATTAAGTTATTTTCAGTTTACCAAACAATAATAGCATAAGAAGGATCATTGAAAGAAACACAATCACAAGGTACACAACATTTATCCTGGGAAACCTTCATGGGGGAGAAAACCAAAAAAAAACTTCCTTAATATAGATTGTCAATACAATGCCAAGATAATAAACCAAACACTAGAGAATATCCAAGACTGAGAAATGTGCCTCTCTCTCCTTCTTCCAACAACTGCAACTTCCTTCAAACCTGTGCACTAGATGAATGACTTGAGTGAGTGATTGACTGAGGAACTAGCCTGTCTTATTTATACTAGCTGAGGAGTGCTATGGTGGTGTCTCTTCATTAGGCAGGGACGAATTCTCCAACTAGTGGATAAAACCACTTTAATTAGCCCTCGGGGCCAACTTCTCAATTAGCCTCACTTAATTAGGGTTTGACCAATCCACAAAAGGGGATTTGGTCTTATACAAAGCCTGACATGATCAATCTAGAAAATGGGATTGATCTATAAGATAATAACTCAATAATAAGTAGAATATTATTTGTAGTTACAATATTTCAACACTCCCCCTTAACAAGAAGGGTATTCTACAACATCATTAGGAGAGAGAGAGGGAAACAACATCTTGAACACTAACTGGCATATCTATAAATGATTGGAAGCTTTTATCATCATCAATAACATCATCATTCACAGCATGCAATTGGAGTATCATCATCAATAACATCATCATTCATAGCATGCAATTGGAGTATCATCATCATCAACATCATTCACAACATGGAGTTGGAATAGCATCATCGTCATCATTCATAGCATGGAGTTGGAATATGAAACATAAACATCCATTAGCATAAAATCTATAAAAACAACATCAACAACACGAGGATGGAGAAACAACATCATCACAACACTAGGCTAGAGAAACAACATCATCACAGCACAAGGCTAGAGCAACAACATCATCACAACACGAGGTTGGAACAACAATATCATCATAGCACGAGGCTGGAACAAAAACATCATCATAGCATGAGGCTAGAACAACAACATCATCAGCACGAGGCTGAGATAATATCATCATCATCATATAGCAATAGAATGAGGCTGGTGTAATAAAAACATTTTGTTGTACTCTGACAGATCCTAGGGATCTTCCCACGAATCATAAGATTCCCTAGGATATAAAATCCTAACGGAGCTACCACATAGTACTCTGACATATTGTCCTTACTGGACCTTCGGGATCTTCCCAGGAATGAAAAGATTCCCTAGGATTTAAAATCCTAACAGAGCTACCACTACTAACCACAGCTAGCATATACATGCACAGGTACTCTAACAGACCGTCCTTACCGAGCCTTTGGGATCTATCCAAGGATGATCAGTCCCCTAGGATATATAATACTAATTGATTTATCCATTGTTGGTCAAGATACCATAGTATCATCAACATCATTCCCCCTTTCGAGGGAGGTCCATTTAGACTATACCAAGATTGTATCGAAAGTATTCAAACTTTACACGAGACAGAGGCTTGGTCAACACATATGCAACCTGCTCATATGTTCCAACATATTGGAGCTTTATAGCTTCCCTCTGCACCATATCAAAAATGTAGTGATACCAGATTTCTATGTGCTTCTACTTTTAATGGAACACATGGTTCTCCCTCATCTTTATGCAACTCTGGTTATCGCATAGAATTACGGTTGCTTCCATATCTAGATCGAATAGACCTGTCAACAATTTCTGAAGCCATATGGCTTCACAACTGGTGGAACACACAACAATGTATTCTACTTCTATCGTGTTGAGAGAAATAATAGATTTCTTCCTACTCTGTCATGAATTCATGGTTAACCCYAGACTGAAAAAACATCCTGAATTTCTCTTTCTATCAGAGACACTTCCATCCCAATATGAATCAKTATAAGCAATTAGTCTCAATTCATGATATCCATTATAACAAAGACCAAAGTCTAATGTACCCTTAAGGTATATCATCACATGTTTTACAGCAACAAGGTAAACACGTCTGGGCTCTACCAGATACTGAATCAAGGTGTTCACAACAAAACATATATTTTCCATGGTATTCATCAGATACATCAACGATCCAATGATCTATCTGTACAGTGTAACATCAACCAATTATGACAAAGTATAAACCATAAGCTTCAACTTTGTTTTCATGGGTGTGTTCATGGATTTACATTCCAACATATCAAACTTCTTCAGTATTTAAACTACATACTTCCCTAGGTTAAGGAAGATCTTCTCTAGGCTCTGCCAAACCTCAAGACCTAAGAAATAATGCATTAGGCATAGGTATTTCATCTCAAACTCTGCAGTGATCTTCTTCTTACAATATGTGATGAGATTTTCTTCTCCAGTTAAGAATAAGTCATCCACATACATCAGCAATATAACTAGCTCATCGTTCATAACCTTGAAGTAAAGGTTAGAATCAGTGTTACTCTTGGTAAATCCCAAGCTCACCAAGAAACTGTCAATTCTTCCATACCAATCTCTAGGATATTGCTTCAATCCATACAGAGACTTCTTCAACCTGCATACATGAGTATTTCTATATTCAACTGCAAACCCTTGAGGTTGTTCTATATACACTTCTTCTTCAATGACACCATTAAAGAAGTTTGTTTTCACATCCATCTGGTGTAACTTCCACTTCATCTTGGCTACAAGAGCTATGATGGTTTTGATAGAAGTGTATCTAGATACAGGAGAAAACGTCTCTTCATAATCAATGCCTTCCTTTGGAGAAAATCCACGAGCTACAAACCTTGCTTTATGTTTTTCAATACTTCCATCTGCATCATGTTTTATCTTGTATAACCATTTGGAAGATACCACATATTTGTTCTTCGATCTGGGAACTATTTCCCATACATCATTCTTTATAATGGATTGTTATTCTTCTGTCATGGCATATGCCCATTCTTTCTTCTAAATGGCTTCTTCAAAGCAAGTAGTATCCTTTTCTATGATATCACACATCAAATCCATATAACTAGAGAATGGCTTAGGTTTCTTGACTTGTCTCATGGTTCCTTCTGGGGCACCATACTTCTCTCCATCTTGAATGAGTTCCCTTGCCCAAGTTGGCTTTCTCTTGAGAGAGATTTTCATTTAGGGAGGTTCTTTAGATTTTATCATATCATGATATTTTGGAATCTCATCATCAGGGGTATTTGTAACTTCCCTCATTGGTTTTGTAACTCTGGGAGCTACAGGCTCTTCTTCATATACTTCTTCAAGATGGCATCTCCTTGATTTATTGATTGTTGTATCTTCATCAAAGGTTATATCTCTATTGATATCAATATGATGGAAACCTGGTATGTAAATTTTGAAGGCCTTAGAGACCTCACAGTATCCAACAAATATTCCCTTCTTTCTTGAAGGGTCCAGTTTGGTTCTCTTTTCTTTCGGAATGTGTACAAACATTGGACAGCCAAATATCTTGAGATGGCTTACTTTTGGATTCTTTCCGGAGAACATTTCTTCAGGGGTTTTGAATCCAAGTGCACTATGGGATAATCTGTTTTGGACATACATTGTTGTTCTTGTTTACTCATCCCATAAGTGCATTGGAATATCTTGATCATGGATCATAGTCTTCATTGCTTCCATTATAGTTGTATTCTTTCTTTTTGCTACACCATTTTGCTGAGGATTATAGGGAGTGGTGAGCTCCCTCTTAATATAGGCATCTCTGCAAAATATTACAAACACTTTTGAGGTGTATTATCCTCCATTATCTGACCTGAGTATCTTGATTTTTCTTTCAGATAGATTCTCTATCAAGGCTTTGAATTACTTGAATTTTCCAAACACTTCATCTTTTGATTTCAAGAAGTAAACCCTAGTCTTGCGAGAATAATCATCAATAAATGACACATAGTATACATACCCACTAAGAGATGTTGATGGCATTGGGACATATACATCTGAGTGGATGAGCTCCAAGATTCCTTTTGTTTTACTTTCACTCTTTGGGAAAGGATTATTTATGTTCTTTCCTTGTGCACATCCCTTGCACACACCTTCATGATCAACCTTGAATTCTGATAGACCTGTAACTACCTTGCTTACATATAGTAAGGCTTTGTAGTTGATGTGAGCTAGTCTTCTATGCCAAAGTTCATATGGAGTCTCAGTGGAGTGAGTCAAGGCTACATATGAGAGACCTTTTAACTTATAAAGGCCACCTTCTTATGTTCCAATAACAATTGCATATTCTATGGTTTTTCCTTTAGGCCACATAAGAAATTCACCATATATAAATGAAACTCTAAAGCCTTTATTATATAGAAAGTAATTTATTTGTCAAACCTGGTACATATCGTACATCCTTCATTTTCATTGGAGTCCCTGAATGAAATTTGTAGGTGGAATATCCTACTCCTTTGATAGGGTATTGGTAATTATCTCTAAGTGTAACTTTATGGGGAAAGTTATTTTTTGTAAGGCTAGAGAGGATGTCTCTCTGACATGTCATGTGCTTAGAAGCACCACTATCTATGAGCCAAGTGTCATCTCCAGGTGACATAGATCCTGAGAGGGCAAAGAATAAAACATAGTCTTCAATCTTTTCTTTAATCATATTTGTGGGTGGCTCATCATCTTCAACTACATGGGCATGGTGTATTTTGTTATTTCTCTTCTTGTATTCTTCTCTTCTAGCTAGAAAATTCTTAGCAATATGTCCCATCTTGTCACAGTGGTAGCATTGATAAGAGGAGAAATCCTTTTCTCGTCTTTTTCCTTTCTTAAACTTTTGGAATCTTCTTGGAGGGTGAGATTCTTTATGGAAATGGGTGAATCTATTTTGGGAGTGAGATTCCTTATGTAGGTGGGTCTCTTTCTGGAAGTGAGACCTTTTCTTTCATCCTTTAGCATGAGCATATAGGAATTGATCTTCATCCCTTAGTAGTACTACTTCTCAGTTAGCTACTCTTTCTTCTTATTGAACACATTCTTCCCAAAGATTGTCAAATTAGAGTTTCTCCTTTCTTGCACAAATAGTTTGGATGAAGGCATCCCAAGGTCTTGTGAGACCATTAAGAGCTATCATTATGAGTCCATCTTCATCTAGGTTGTCTCCAATTTATTCTAGTTGTTTCTTTAATTGAGAAACCCTACATAAGTATTCATGAAAGGTTTCACCTTTCCGCATATTTGTATTCTTGAGTTGGGTTCTCAAGTTCATCTTCCAATTGGTATTCCTTCATTCATACATTCTGGTTAGGGAATCAAACATTTATTTTGGATTATTATTCTTTTGGCCCTAACCATATCCTTCTGGTACTTTTCTTTGGCTACAACATCTGCGGGTTCTGGTACATTTTCCTTGATGAATATTGCAAGGTCATTCTCTTAAAGAATGAGTGCAATCCTATACTTCCAGGCATGAAAATTTTCCACACCTTCTAACTTGTCAACAAGATTGGTTCTTACAAACATCTTGACTCGGAGCTCAGAAAATGACCAAAAAGTGAAAGTGCTAAGAAATTAAATCTGAACTTACCAGGAGGTGTGCTTTCTTGAGGCAAGTAGGCTAGTGCAGTCTGTTTTCAGAAAATCCATTTTTTCCCTTTGAAGTTGAGCCTATCAAATATGGACTGGTACTTATGGTATTGGTTCTAGTTTCCTATTTTTCTAGTACTAGTGAAAACTAGGGTTTTCACTTTCTGGAGGCTCTGGCCACTGAAAAGGTGCGCGCAAGGTGCCAATGAGTTCACTAAGCTAGGGTGCACTTCCCTAGATAGTTTTTAGGCTGAAATTCTCTTCCAATAAAAAGCCATAATTTTCTTATACGACAACAATGAAGTTTTTGGTTACATAGTGAAAGATGCTCTACTCATTTTAGCTCTTATACCATGTTAAATTTAGAGATGCTATTAAGTTGTTTTCAATTTACTAGACAATAATAGCATAAGAAGGATCACTGAAAGAAACACAATCACAAGTTACACAACATTTATCCTAGGAAACCCTCATGGGGGAGAAAACCCAACAAAAACTTCCTTAATATAGATTGCCAATACAATTCCAAGATAATAAACCAAACACTAGAGAATATCTAAGACTGAGCAATGCGCCTCTCTCTCCTTCTTCTAGCAACTGCAACTTCCTTCAAACTTGAGCACTAGATGAGTGACTTGAGTGAGTGAGTGAATGAGGTGCTAACCTCTCTTATTTATACTAGATAAGGAGCGCTAGGGTGGTGTCTCTTCATTAGGCAGGGTCGAATTCTCCAACTAGTCGCTAAAACCACTTTAATTATCCCTGGGGGGAGACTTCTCAATTAGCCTCACTTAATTAGGGTTTGAACAATCCACAAAAGGGTATTTGGTATTATACAAAGCCCGACATGATCAATCCACAAAATGGGATTAATCTATAAGATAATAACTCAATAATAAGTAGAATATTCTTCGTAGTTACAATATTTCCACAACTCTATATAGACATATGATTGGTTCATTGGTATATCTAATGAACACCAGACCAAATACATGCTTTGTTGTGAACACCTTGAGTCAATATATGGTGGAGCCCATACGTGTTCACTTGGTAGTTGCAAAGCATCTAATGAGATACCTTAAGGACATAAAAATCACTTCAAGATGTTGCTTCAGTTTGGGGTCAACCATGACTTCATGGAAAATCAGGAAGCAGTCCAATATTACACTTAGCACGAAAGAAGCAAAGTACATTGTAGTATGTTCCACCAGTTGTTAATCCATATGGCCTCAGAATTTGTTGACAAGTTTGTTCGATCTAGAGATGGAAGATACCATGGTTCTATGTGATAACCATAGTTTCATAAAGATTACAAAGAACCCAGTGTTGCATGATAAGACAAAGCATATAGAGATCCGATATCACTACATTTTTGACATGGTGCAAAAGCTAGTTGTAAAGCTCCAATATGTTGGCACAAATGAGCAGGTTGCAAATGTGTTGACTAATTGTCTATCTCGTGTGAATTTTGAGTACTTTCGAGACAAGATTGGTGTTTTCCGATAGGACCTCCCTCTAAAGGGAGAGTTATGTTGATGATACTATGGTATCATGAACAACAATGGGTAGAACAATTAGGATTTTATATCCTAGGGGACTGATCATCCCTAGGAACATCCCGAAGGTCCGATAAGGACGGTCTGTCAGAGTACCTATGCATGTATATCCCAATTGTGTTCAGTAGTGGTAGCTTAGTTAGGATTTTATATCCTAGGGAATCTTATGATTCCTGGGAAAATTTTGAAGGTCCAGTAAGGATGGTCTGTCAGATTACTACATGATAGCTTGTTAGGATTTTATATCCTAGGAAATATTATGATTCCTGGGAAGATATCGAAGGTATGGTAAGGATGGTCTGTCAGAGTACCACATGATATCTTGTTAGGATTTTATATCCTAGGGAATCTTATGATTCTTGGGCAGATCATGAAGGTCCATTAAGGATGGTCTGTCAGAGTACCACAAATGTTGTTGTTGATGCATCTACCTCATTATGTTGCCACATGTAGATGTTGATGTTCCATCTTTGTGATGTTGATGTTGTTTTTCCAGCTTTATGTTTTTGATGTTGTTGTTATAGCCTTGTGATGTTGATGTTGTTGTTCCAAATTTGTGTTGTTGATGTTGTTGTTCCAGCTTTGTGATGTTGATGTTGATGTTGTTATTCCAACTTTGTGTTGTTATTGATATTCCAACTTTGTTTTGATGATTTTGATGTTCCAACTTCATGTTGTTGATGATGATGATGTTACTCCAGCTCTGCACTACAGATCATGATGTTCAATGTCTACTAATGTTGATGATGAGAAAAACTTATGATGAACTATATATATGACTGACATTGTTCTCGATGTTGATGACGATGTCCCCTCCTCTTGATGATGTATTGAGTCCAATCAGTTTTTATTAATGTTTTTTGTAGAATACCCTTCTTGTAAAGGGGGGGAGTTGAAATATTGTAACTTCGAAGAATATTCTACCTGAGAGAAAGTTGAATAATATTATTATATTATATTTAATTAGGCTCTGTTATCACGCAATCTATACTTTCCCAGAGTCTGAACGCAAGTAGGATTAGATTGAAGTAACATGGAGGTAGTCCTATCACTGTCACCCCAATAGGGTACCTCTTTCTCTTTAGGAGAAGGATAAATCCACTCCAAGGGAGACGTCCCAAGACCTAGAGGGTTTTAGGAAAGGGAAAAGGTAAGGATAACCACCCCTCTCTCTAGGTCACTCAAAACAGACTTAAGTCTTGTTAGATGAAGCAAAGGAGAATAAAGTGTACCTTCCCCATACCAATACAACAACAAAAGTTATGGAAGTAACAAGTGATGATGAATGCTTCAACAAGACTTCAAGTTTATAGAGATGACTGCTACCAATCAATGTATGAAGCAAGTGATAAATATATAGCAGCAGTAATTAATTAATGACAACTGTAATAACATCCATAAAATGAAATCGAATAGACAATATAACAAGATATTGTGAAGTCTTGAAATGATAACACTTGTCTCATACAATTTCTAGATATATGTCAATCAGAAAATAAACTCTAATAGGCTGCCAATGATAATTGTAGCAACATCAAAATAAAGTAATGACAACAGTAGTAAAATATTCAGAAAAATATTTAGAAAGGCAATTTGATGCACGCTTTAGTCTTGTTTGATTGTACCTTGCCTTGTACAATTTCTAGATTGATTTAAGTGGTCAAACAAGTTTGGATAGGCTACAAAATTATGGTTGTAACAGTGATTATAACAACAATAACTTAGTGGTTAGTATTCCTAGACTAGGTTAGCAAGTTAGTTGAGGTTAGTAGGGTATTAGTTAGAGATATTGAGTTTGAAGTTTGATGATTCTTGTCAAGAAACAAGGTTTGAAGACTAGTGCCTTTTAGGGGTAAATGGAGTCAATGTGGGTGGCTCCTTCTAAGGCTATAAATTAATGATAATACACAAAATTCTAAGAGGGAAAAAGTCTAGGAGAAGTAGTAACTTAAGTCCTCCTAGATTTTTACCTCAAGAGACAAAGTGATAGGGTGTAGGAACTTATAGGCCCTAGCACCTTGCTCTCCTTATCCTTTTTATGGAGTAGAACTTGCACAACAATAACCAAATGCAAACCCTTAGATTTCTAGCAATTTAGGGCTCTAGGGTTTCACTAGTTACTAGATCAATTTAGTGAAAAGCTTAGCAAATAAAAAGTAAGAAAGTAGAAACTTAAGTTTCTTACTTCAAGCATTAAAAACACCATGCAATTTCATAATATTGTATGAGAAAATAAAACCATTCAATGGATGAAAAAATGCAGATTTCACTTACTTGCACCAAGAATAATCATGACAATACCATGAAAGATCACCATAAAACTTCAAAAATTGATCCAATTTGAAAATATGAGCCTTAAACAAGAGTGGTGCCTCACAATTTCAGCCAATAAACCTAATAAGGAAAATTTAAGACCTCTTGTCTCCAAGGACAGGTTATGATGAAAATGAATGTCACTTTCTCCTTATTTATACAAAATTTAACCTCAAATTAATTTCAATTCATAATCTCTAGGCCAACCTGGCCAGTTTTTTACACAAATTAAATCTGGACAAAATAAAATTAATTTTCATCTAAGAATCACTCCAGGGGTGAGGTCATGTCCCTCTAGGGTGACAATGAGCCCCAAGTATGGAACATTGGGCAGGGAAGGTGAAATGTTGGGCCTCAAAAGGCCTGAAACCCTACCCACATGTGTCAATGCCTCATAAATGTCATCCAAGATGACAAGACCAGTTTCAGATGATGTCCAGGGTATCCATGATGACATCCAGGGCCCTCAATGGCTAACTTTCATGTGGGAGGAGCAAGATCCCATGGGTCTAGGTCTACCAAGGGGACTCCAAAGGAAATGTCCTTCTTTCTCCTGGTGAAATTTTTCAGTCCTTGTCATGCCCCTTGGTTGGGGTCTCAGCCTCCATTGGTGGGATTTGAGCCCTATGAAGGTCTAATCTAATCATTCTCTCATGTGTACATGTCCACTGGGAAAGTTCCTACAGCAAAAACAAGTACGCCCTCCAGGGTTTCATAAGTCACAGGGATTATAGCATGTAAATCACATCCAATAATTAAATTACCCAAATATGTGCATCAAACCCCCCTTAACCCCAAACAAATGCTCAAATACATTATGCAATTTGACAAGTTAGGTTTGGAGAGGGTCTGAGGGAATCCTATTGGGCTAACCTCTCTTAAGTTTGGGGCGTTTCCCATGTGGAGTCTAGTCCAAGTCATGTAAGTGTATGAGGTGGTATGGGGTAAATATTTGGGCATGGGGTGCATGTGATAACAGGGAAATGCAAAGTCTTACCTGTGGATTCCTTTGTGGAGGGCATGTTGCACCTTGCCATGGATGCAATTTTTTCCTATCACGTTCATTTCCTCTTACTCTTAGCTTTATTTCTTTTGATATTTTGATCTTTTGCTTCAAGTAAATAGTCCAGGGCCACTATCCTGGCTTGATGACCAGAGGTGACATCATTATCCACAAAAATTTCACGGAAATGAGAAGGTTGGCTCGTGATGAGACCCATGTATCTTGTTTATACGACCAAGAGATACTACCTTGGTTTGGTGACCAAATAGGTGGTAGTGTCATACCACTACATGCCCATGGTCATAATAGGTCGGCTCATGATGAGACCTCCTATCGATCAACTAGTACCTTGAATGTTTATGTTTATCTTGTGGTTCCCCTTTTCTCATTGAGAATATTTTCACTGCTTTCTTAGGGATCCTTGGGTGAAGAATATTGAAGGTTTCAAAATTGGCTTTTAACTCTTTCCAGCTACTTTTACCCTCCGGGCCTTTAGCCCCTTCTTCCCACAAGGTAAGATACAACCCTTCTTAGTGTAGCCAATCCCAACTCCCAAACAAAGATAGGGGAGATGAAAGGAGTAAAGATGGAAAGTGGTAAGTATGGAGGGAACGGACGGTGAATTTTAATAGATCCACCCAGTAGCAACCCATCCTAAATGGAAATCAACTTACTAGGGCACCATGTCACCCTTCCAAGTTTGAACGAGGAAAATAGCATAATTTCCAAGAAAACGTCATGAAATGAAGAAGGATTCAATACAACATGTTCAAGTGCTTAAAAAAGCAGAGTGATACATACCATGATACCCAGACTCATTACCTCATGGAGCAAGACTCACCGCTACTTCAGAACCAAGATGGTGTGATGGATATTTTTTTTGGTGATAAGTGGACTGCACTGAAGAAAAGAGGGGCCCTCCAGGGCCATGCTCAAGTTGTCTAGCTCTCGGTACTCCATGTTTAGGACCTATGGGCCTCAAGACGTGATCTCCTTAGTTATCCCTAGGCTAGGGGATAACAGACCCTATTATGCCTTAGTAAAATTTGGCCCTATTATACCTTTATAATTAATTGTAAATTAATAGGGTAAAGTAATAGGTCAACCCAGACCTAATTATAGGTTGGATATACTATTGGATTATTGAGAGGGGGAGTGAATCAGTAATAGGGAAATTTAATCATTTTTAACCATATAATCCAAGTGTTATATCAATGTAGCATTATCATACGATAAATGCAGAGTAAATAAG
>ML802369.1:116588-126777 GCA_009831015.1 Picea engelmannii
ATTTGTCCTTCACTAGAGCAGATGGTGAAGCAGAGTTCATTCTATGAAACGGACATGTTTTTATAGATTATTGTAATTATGCGAGCTTTTCCTCTAACCTTTTTTCAATTGTTGATGAAGTAGATGATCCTTCATCATCCATCTCTATGCGTTAATATTTTTTCACTACATCCTCGCATGACTGAATGTCATACATTCATAGTGGAGTGTGTATTTTTTGGAGGATTCTTTCTGCATACCATTGTACAAGTAATCTTTCTTCTACTGCATAAGGGATTTGACTCAATAGGTGTTTGAATATTTTTTCGTATTCTTAGAAATTTTCACGTGGACTTTGTTTGATTTCTTTCATTTTTTACCCAGCTAGGTGGCTTATGTCTTGTATCTTAAAAAATGTGAGAAATATTTTCTTAATATTTTCCTTTGATCTTTGTTGATTGTCTGTAAAATTCATGAACAAGGTGAGGGCCCTAGCTCGAAGTGCAACGCCAAATTGTGTCATTTGCTTATCTTCATCGGTAATGTTAGTTGCATCCAAAAATATCTCACACACGAACCAATGTCATTTGGGATCTTCATCACCTTCATAAATGGGAATATGGTTGAGGCCCATTGTATCTTTCTCAGGAACTGGGACTATTCCAAGACTTTGGTTTTGTTGGTTTCTTATAGAAGTCGAATGGGAATTCGATATGGTCTTACTTTGGGGAGTTGATACCTGAGTGTTTGAATCGACTAATATAATATGTCATCGATCTTCATTCATACTGTATTCTATCACTAATTGTGTTTGTTATCTCTTTGGGATTATATCATCTATTTGACAACCTTTGTCTATATATTCTATGAACCTTCCTCTCGAAGGTTGTATTGATCTATTTTCACTACTTTTCGATTTAGAATATTCAAGAAGTAAATTTGGTAGGGGGGAGAAGTCTGTGAGATATCTTATGTGGAGGAATATATCCTCTGGTAGATTTCGAGTATATTATTGTGCTTCAATTAGAAGTGTGTCTCTTATATGACCATTGTTATCAGTTTGACACCATACTTTCGAAGACCGAGTGTCCACATGAAGTCTCTGACGAAGGAAGTCTGTAATGTGTGGGTTGGGATTCTTGTGGGAAAATGTTGAATCGCGGGTCATGAATCATGAATCTCCATACTATCAACGTTGTCAATTTCTTGTTGGGAACCACTGGTTGCCACACTCAATTGCAAGCTTGCATTTCTCCCAAGATTTGGCAGGATTCTCTCTATGGCTTCTCCAGTGAACTATCGCACCTAGGTAGGCTTTCGATGTGAATTTCTAGGATCCCTTTCATTTCGTAACTCTTCTCATCTGTTTCTGTCATTTGTCCCACTCCAGTATTTGGATGTTAGCTGAGGGTTTATCGATCTGTGTTTTTCATACAGACTTCCCTCTTGAATCTTTTGCATCACTTTTTTTGGTTTTCTTCCTCCTAACTTCAGACATTATCGACTTTGGTGCAATCGACTTGACTTATATAATATCACAGATCATCCAAACCCCCATCGTTGGACCAAATTACTTGAGGTCGATGGTGTTGATCATTCTTGGTGATCTCATTTCTTTAAAAAAGAATCCCAAGCTTCTCTTGTATATTTGCAACTAGATTCAGGGAATTATTCCCACTCTTCTTGATTTTCTTGCCAATTTTAATTTGGTGGAGGATTGGGCAAGAGGGGTCGATATTCGACAATGTGTCTAACTCCCTTTTCTACCATAAATTTGTGTAGAAAGGATGGGATAGTGCAAAGGAAACAACCATGCAAGTTGGTGTAAAATTTATCTTTTACAATTTCGAATGACGTTTTTTCTTTGATTTCTTGCTATGCAATGTAATCACTGATGATTATTTCAAACCGCTCATTCAAAAAAAAATCCTCTATTTATTATTTTGAGCATTAGTTTTTCATCTAGAGTGAGTTTACGCATTAGGTTCTTCAGTGAGATATTTGAATAGTGCCTCTGGAATAACTTCTAGGAATCATTCATGTGTTTCTAAGAAGAAATGTGTACACACTTCTACGACGTAATTTTTTATGTAATTATTGATTTTTTGCTCCCATCATTCACATATGTCTTCCAAACTTAACATCTAAGTGATTTTAATTTTATATGCGCCCGAGTTCAGAACTACCAGCAATGAAACTAATGTTGTAATCTAAGAGAAAATATAAGAAGGTTAGTGGTGGTTCCTTACATAGAGTAGCATATGGTACAACATTACATACAAAAAAACATAGAAATACTTGGAAGCATACACAAGTAATGGGAGATCCAAAAATACGCACTTTCTTGTATGTATAGACAACCTTAACCTCTCTCTATAACATAGTCACATATATGTACATGTCATAGTAGTTACTTGTCAATTAAAGATCTTAATTGCTTGGTCGGTAGACTCTAACTGTTTGTTTGACCTACTCCTCTATTTGACTTCCGCACTCAACATTTTTGGTTGATTCGTGGGTCTAGTCAACAAAACAAATATCCCCTACAAAAGACCTCATGCAATTAATTTCTTGAGGAAGATGGTGTAAATAAAATATATCATGTACTGAGTAGGTTAGTTCCCAAATTTCTTTCCAGTTTTCATCTTCTATTTTTTCCCAATTCTTTTGCTCCATGAATATTTTTGAATAACTCGGCAACTAACGTTTTGACCCCGTAGAAAAAAAATTACTATGTTCCCAATGGATAAGGCATTAGTCTTATTCAACCTATATATTGAATTTATGGCACCTTATAGGAAGGAATCATCCCACAACCCCTACCAAAATTTTGTTGACCTCCACTCCATAGCCCTAAAACCTCAGTCTAAAATCTTTCATCTAGGGATAGGCCTTGTATCATTCCCTCCATCCCAATATGCCTCATGGTTTTTTTTTTCCCCTAAGAATATACCCCACAAGAAATCCCTAAATCCCTTGGTGACCACCTCACATGAGAAACACCTTGGAAATTTAAGAGGGAATGAGAATGTTAATAAAGGTCCCTTAAGTTCCATGGATCATTGAGAATGATCCTCTGGAATATATATTGATAGTTAGTATCCATTCGCGCGGAAATAGTGGGTGTAAGTCTAAAAATTAGAAGAATTCCACAAATGGTCATGAATATTCCCGCTCATCAAATAAATAGTCATGTATTCCTTACATGATTTCAGTAAAATGGAGGGGGGGCTAAAAGGAGAAAGGCCCCATATGGTCTATTTTTACCCCACATGCCAAATGGATGGCTCATAATCATCCATGGGATTTTTGTCTTGTCAGTTTTTTTAAAGAAATGGAAACATGCCAATGATTGAGGATTACCCTACTTGCTAGATGGATGTCTCACAATCGTCCGTGGGATTTTGATCTCATCATTTTTTTCTAGGAAATGAGAAGACTTCAATGGATAAGAATTACCTCAATCACTATATGGGAAATTCACAATCATCTGTAAGAGTCTCCTCCAATAACTCAAATATGTAGCACCACTCAATGGACATTCCCCTAAAGAGAATATTGAGAAAGAAAATTAGGGTTGATATGAAAATTGTATGATTCGTATGGATATTGGTGGCCACCCAGCTGTTCCAAATTCCAATTGGCTCATCTTGACATTTTTTAGTTCAACACGTTTCTATGTAACGGGGACATTTCTTTGTAACTATGGGTTATACACTTATGGGGTTGTCATGAAGCCCTACACAACATCCAGGTGGATATTGTTGGCTTCCCACCTATTCCAACTGGCTTATTTTGGAATTTTTCATGTCAGTACATCTTTATGTACTTCCAGGGACATTTTGGAGCTCAAAACAATGTTTTCTTGGATTAGTATAGTCAAACTGTAGACGGAGTTAGAGTTTGATGGAATAATGCATAGTTCTCGAAAATACCTTTCCAATGGGCTATCACGCACCTAAAATGGATATCGTATGCAAAAGTTACGACCTTGGGAAGTTAATGTACTAACTTACCCCAACGGGGCCCACATGACTTTTGGCGCTTCATCCCCTAAGCTTAGGTTTTTTTTATGTATAGGGTTTGACATTCATGTTTATCACAAAAATTCCTTCAGAGCCTCATTGTAATCATCTTCTGGCGAATGATCGTATCCCTCACATCTCTTCTCAAAGATAAAGTTTCCACCATTCTAGTGAGTTTTTCACTCTGTATTTTTACAGCCTCTATACAATTATTTCATTAATAAAAATCATGTATTGTTGTATTTCTCTGTTTCTAGCAATTTTTATGTGTATTTCATTGCAATATCTCTGCTTTCATTTCATTCAAAAAATAATCTGGATCAGTGGTATCATAGAAGGTTGTTCTTGATCGTTTTTCAGTGCATGTCCTCGACAAGGTCCGAGTATAGCAAGTTGGGTCTCAAGCTTATCTCTCTTGAGGACAATCGCTCTCGCACGCCAAAGAAACCCTCTATGGAGGAAGAAAATAAAAACAACGGAGCAGAATATTCTATTAACATGTTTCTTGACCAAGCTCTCGTGCGACAAAGGGACGAAATGATGGAGAATTTTTCCCACATCCTTCAACACCTGTCGATAGCAACAGTTGCATCTTCATCAAACGAACACTTTGGAGGAACCTCTCCCTTCAAGGTACAATTTAATTTTGATATTCATGTATTTGAAGGTAAGATAGATGCAGATGCCTTAGAAAAATGGTTGAATCTGCTAGAAGGCTATTTCTTTGTTCACAATTTTTCCGACAGGGAAAATATCACCTTCGCACTTCTCAATGCTCTCCCCCATGTCAAACATTGGTAGGAAACTCACTGGGAATAAATTTCCATAGAGGAATATGGAATATATAGGACCAAGCCCACTTGGGATTTTTTTTTGGATGTGGTCAAGGAACAATACTACTCTGTTGATAACTATGAATACCAGTACATGAGATGGACCACACTACGGAAATAGAAGATCCAAACAGTGTCGGAGTTCACAAATACTTTCCATACCTTTCACACCAAGATGGGTATCAAATACTCCAAGCGAAATCTAGTTCTGAAAAACCATGGGGCTCTTTATAGGTACATCCAAACTGAAATGGATTTCCTAAACATCTCATCATTGGGAGATGCCTATCGATATGCTGTCAAAATCAAGCAAAAATTTAAGCACCAGAAAAAATGGGAGTTTGGGTCTGCGAATATGTAACAACCAAAGCATGGTAAAGACGACCTTAACCAAAAGCCTTTCGACAACCAGTCCAAGACACATGAAAATAAGGGTAAAGGAAAGATGAAGAATGGCCGAGGTCAAAGACAAAGAGTCGAACCCTGATTCGGAATCTGATCTTGAAAATATTGAAAACAGAAAGACCATCGACGCAAACCCTGCTGCTACTGTCGCGACCGCAACAATTCAACCAAAAGAACCAGTAGATCCTGAAGAGGGGGATTTCCTCTTCCATTCATAGATGTGGGCGAAGGGGACCTCATTGCATTTCATTGTTGATAGTGGTAGCCAGAAGAACCTCATCTCAAATGAGGTCATCAAACAGTTGGGGTTGTCGACAACACCACACCACAACCATACAACATTGGGTGGCTTCACAGTGTTGCCTATCCTATGGCACCCATCCCTTCAATGATGAGGTAGTGTGTGATGTTGCCCCTCTTTATGTATGTGATGTTTTTTTGGGCCAACCATATATGTGGAAACTTCATGTTGTTTATGAGTCTCAACCCCATAGTGTCATTATTACTCTGGGGGGTCATCTCTACAGGATACCAGAGGTAGTTATGACTATTGTTCCACCAAAACAGTTCCACAAGGTAATCTCTCATACTACAAAATTCATCCTCTTCATAGTTTGTTCAAAGGATGCACAGAAGGCCACTACGACCACTCCAGCCTCGACACCTTCTATTCAACAGAAGTAGATTGTAGAAGAGAAATAATATATTGTTTCTTCACCTACAATGGTGCCTACAAATGCCCCATCAAGCCCAGAGACAATAGGTTGGTGGAACATATTCAACCCCGCTAGAAATAGGTTCGTGACATCCTTCCACAGACCAAGCAACACAACTTCTCCAACAAGGCACGCAGCTCACCAAGATTTAGATTCAGAAAATTCTTTCCCCTCTTCCCCGGGAACTCAATGTAATGGAGACCATTTCTTCCTAAGGGGGGAGGATTGATCCAGTTGGATATTGGTGGCCACCCACCTATTCCAAATTCCAACTGGCTCATCTTGACAGTTTTTAGTTCAGCACGTTTCTCTATAATGGGGACATTTATTTTTAACTTTGGGTTCTATACTTATAGGTCTATCATGAATCCCTACATAGAATCCATGTGGATATTGGTGGTTTCCCACCTATTCCAACTAGCTTATTTTGGAAGTTTTCATGTTAGTACATATTTATGTACTGCCAGGGTCGTTTTGGGGCTCTAAAAAGTGTTTTCTTGGATTTCCATAGTCAAAATGTAGATAGAGTTAGATTTTGATGGAATAATTTGTATTTCTCGAAAACACCTTTCCAACGGGCTATCACGTGCCTAGAACGAAATCGTATGAAAAAATTACAACCCCAGGAAGTTAATGTACTAACTTACCCCAACGGGGCCCACATGACTTTTGGTGCTTCATCTCCTAGGGTTAGTTTTTTGGATGTATAGGGTTTTGGCATTCATGTTTATCATACAAATGTCTTCAGAGCCTCATTGAAATAATATCCTTGAAAATGAGAATATCTGTCACATCTCTTCTCAGAGATAAAGCTTCCACCATTCTAGCGAGTCTTGCACTATGTATTTTTACAGTCTTTGTACAATTATTTCATTAATAGAAATCATGTATTGTTGTATTTCTCTATTTATGGAAATTTTTATGTGAATTTCATTGTAATATATCTACTTTCATTTAGTTCCAAAAATAATCCAGATCATTGTGCCACCAGGATGAATCCCTCCCTCCAGTGGAAAGATGATACATGCCCTCACATGGAAAACGTGACAAATGTTGTATGTAAAATTTCAATTAAAGGACAGGATGCAAGGTTATGGCCGCACAAAGTAGTGTCCTCTCCATTAAAGAAGAGAACACAACATTATTCCTCCCTCCATTTTTCATGTAATCCTAATTAAAGAAGATCTCTCCAAAAAAGGATAAAACTAGTATACGTCCCTAATTTATCCCCATGCAAATTCGATGCTTCTGCCACCATCACAATCATCAACCGCCACTTTTAACTGGGTATTGTTATTTTTCATCTTGAAGACCACTAGTGATCATCTTGTAAAATTTTATTTCCTTTGGAAACTTTTTTCACCATGCCAAAGACTCCAAAATCCTCCTTTGAAGAGTCACCCACCCACTCTTCAAGCATGTTCCATGATATGAGAAATGTATCCTTAGCCAATCTCCCTCGTTTCATTGAAAGTATATCTTAAGTGAGATCCCTTTCTCTACAAAATTACACCCATAAAAAAACTAATCAACACCAACTATGGCTTGTTTCTGCAAGGATGAGAGATGACCCCTTATTGAGACTCTAGCCAATCCCAACACATAGTCCTTGAAATTTACCCCTTCCTAGAATTTGTAGAAATATGTGCTCAGAATTATTACCCCTCTTCTACTACTATCATGACTTCAGATGGAGAATACAAAGTTTTTTCCATCATTGTTAAGACCATAGCCACCATTCCTGACACTCCTTTTGGCTCAATGGACCTATCCCTAGAATATTATTGAGGCATCTACCTTTCCCTATCCAATGCCTATAGAAAATATATGCTTTCTACACTGCTCTACAAACCAAGGCCCTCAATAAGAAAATCCACACCTTATTGAACCAAACAATTCCCCAATTGGTTCCAAGAATTAGAGGCCATGTTATCCCTCATCCTAGCTAGAAATATGATGAATCCACCATGGATGAGGCCCTACTAGTCATCATTGACCCCTTTCACAATCACTAGGACTCTTACTTACCATTATGCCAAATCCATTGCTACAAATATAAGAGAACAACTAGCCAATTTCAATTGGGTCAAAAATTTTAGGTACCCCTCCCATTTGGTACATTTATTCATATTTTATAGGGGTGATTCCATGTCTTTCCTATATATATAATTATCCAAGGATGGTAGGCCTGCCAAATGCACATATCAGATCCCATGGGTTAGAAATAATGAATAGGGCCCCTCCTCTATTATATTAACATATTCATGTATACAACCTTCTCAATTATAATAGGGAAGGAGACAATAAGGATGTCTGAGCATATCATGTCTTATAGATAAATGAGGTCTCAATATAAATGGTAATTGGTTTCTATGGGAGGATTTCAAAGTTATTAGGTTGTATTAAAGGAAATGGCTCCCTGCAAGTTGTCTATGCTCCTTAACCCCAAGATCTTTATATTGGAGTATGTTTGACAGTTATTGCATGCAAATGAGATGCATTTCAAGAAATCAAGGTAAAAGAGAAGCATATATTACCCCATTGCAATGAGAAGGTATATGTTCTCTAATACTAAAGGTAGGAATGAGGTTGCTACTATAATAGAATAAATGAAGTTTCCCCTACACAAAAATTGGAGATATGATCAAAAACAATTCATAGCAGAGATATTCAAGGGAAACAAATGGGCATGACCAAATGATCATGAGAGAAGACCATTTGACGAAAAATTGGCAAACAAGGAATCATGGATTGAGGTAAACACAATCATGGATGCACAAGCAAATCCATGCAAGGAAATGGATAAGGTTTTCCCTGCTCCATAGCTTGACAAGCCTAAGGTCCCTTTCTACTTTTCATTATATAGACTAGAAGGATTGATTGTCACTCCCAAAGATATGAAGTTAATACCATTTATGAAATGAATAAGAAAAGAGGTGGTAGAGGATAAATTTATTAGAGATAAAATGGGGGTCTGGTGGCACATGATCCTTTTCTTGAAGAAAGAAAATCTCCCCTATGGTAGTGTTCTCAAGGATGATAAATTTTTCAAACTCTATGATGAGGTCCCTAACCATGACAAGGAAGAATAGGAAGTTGGGGGCGACATACAAAGAGTGTGGGTATCCCAAATGGTAGAGGCGGGACAAACACCTCAAGAATCATGTCAACAACTCAAATTCCTACCCTTGAAGGGAACTAGGAAAAATGACATCTACCCTAAGAGTTCTCTAATTCTCCAAAACATGGAATTTATAGGAGAGGGAGGATTAGTCAAACATGGGAAAGGCATAATTAAAGTCCTTAAAGTGGGAAAAAGGAAAAAAGGATTAAGATTGGGAGCTACTCTTGCTACAGTAGTCATAGAAAAGATATTTGCAATCCAATTTCACTCTTGTAGCAACGAAGGAAGAAAAATCCAAAAGTTAAGAGAATATTTGAAAAGGGGTATTTTTTATTAATCCTATGGAGGCAAGAGGGATTCACCTTATTGACAAATATATTATCATGTTCATTAATAAAGGGAGTTTTCTAATTGTGAAAAATAAAGTCAATATATTGTAGGTATTGGGAGGGTTGATGTGGGGTATCGGGGGATTTATAGGTATTGGGGGGTATATAAAGGGGTATCTAGTAAAAATAGGAGTTTATTTTATTGAAAGATGTATTGGGAGGGGGTTCAACAAAAGTATGTTTTGAGTTATTTATCAATATCTAGTGAAATTTGGGGTATTCTTTAATATCCCATGAACAAAGGTTCTATGTCACAGGTTCATTGAGTGAAGACCCTAGGTATAGAGGCTTCTCATCCTCAACAATTGTTGATACTGAGAGAGGGGTGAATCAGTATCCAGTACAATTTAAAACCTTTTTCAACTTATACTTAAACCATTAAATTATATCCAATGAGCAATGAACAATAGTATAAGAGTTACACCAATACACCACAATACACCATGCACAATATATGAGAAATAATCAATAGTTTGTGTTCAAGGGAAGTAATGACTTCCAAAGGTAGCTACAGCTTCCAAGTGTAAAGGGAGGGATAAACCTCCAAGAGGAATATACAATCCTCCAATATCAATAGATATTTGAACTCTTTATCCTTTCCCCTTCCTTCCACCCAAGAATATATGAGAGATAATAAAACTTTACATTAAATCATCACCATCAACCAATCATCACATAGAACCTGATAATGCTTTCTGAGACTTCTTCAATTTCTGCA
>ML802370.1:23606-48974 GCA_009831015.1 Picea engelmannii
TTTCTTTACTACAACACTAAGTTGCTTTTGGAATTGAGCATATACTGTGCGTGGCTATCTTTGAAACAAAAGACTTCCCTAGGTTGATAATTTATGTTTCACTTGGTTGTTTAAAATTAATTAAGCAATTATAGTGACCAACAACGATGACTTTCCGTTATATTATTAGTGATTGTCCTGATGTAAGGGGTACTTAAGAGGACGTGGCCTATCTAAAGATATGATATAATCAAGCTATTTAGTGTGTAGTGGATGGTACCATTGATAAAGAACAGAAAGGTATCTCTAGGCTCAACTTACTTCCTTCTTTTGTAGTTATTGTGATATTTCCATGACTAACCTCTAATTAGACCTCCTTGTTACTATTTGATAAAGACACTTGATTCACTTACTCAATTTTCTTGGAAAAACTGCACGAGAGACCTCTAGGCTTGATAGTTATGGTATCACTTCCTTATACAGTGGTGAAGAGTTTCAAGAGAAACTGCTTTAGAATGCCTTAAAAAATGATAATTTTTGCAAAAATATGGCTAATTACAATAAGTCAATATTCATTTGATTCTTTAGCATACACAAAATTCAAGTGTAACAATGTTTTGAAGAAATATCCTTGAAACTGTGTACTTCTAGTGAAATAAATACTTACAGAATTCTATAGAATTTCCTTATTAACAAAATTCAAAAACTATTTACATATATACAGTAGGAAATTCATAAAAAATTTCAAGAACAAGGGGGGACTTCCCCATCTACTAAGGCCAATGCTTTGTCAGTTGACATGACCTGTAGAAAATCCTCTTTGGAAATGGGATTATGATAAAATTTGAGTCGGTGTTTATTTACTACAAAGGAGACTTGTCCATCGTCAATTGTTTTAATTTTTACAACTCCATTGTCATATATAGTGTCTACCTCGTAAGGGCCCAACCACCGGGTGGTGAGTTTTCCTTTGAAGGTTTTGAATCGGGAATCAAACAACAGAACCCAATCACCAAGTTGGAAGTGCTTCTTCTTAATAAACTTGTCATGCCACTTGCTCCTCTGGTTTTGGACTAATATTGTCCGTTGGATGGCATCTTTCCTGATTTCATGCAACTCATTCAATTGTAGGGCTTGTTGATTTTGAGCCTCATCTAAGTTCAATCCCAATTTTGCGGAAATACGAAAGGTCCTTACTTGGAATTCTATAGGTAGAAGTACTTGTTTCCCGTACACTAGCTCATAAGGGGTATGCCCAGTGGTATTTCTCCAGGTGGTCCGGTATGCCCACAAAGCGTTTGGGAGCCTATCAGCCCAATCCCAATGAGGTAACTAAACAATCTTGGTCAATATGGCTTCTAGAACATTTTTTGTGTATTCTACCTGACCATTGGCTTACAGGTGGTATGGAGAAGATTTACGGTGTTTAATCCCATATTTCTTTGTTATCTCTCTCATCAGCTTGGAAGTGAATTGAGTGCCTTGGTCAGTAACAATTTCACGAGGGACACTAAAGTGGGTAAAGATGTCTTCATAGATGAATTCGACAACAGACTTCTCTGTAGCCCTGAATAAAAATGATGGGTCCAATTGTTCTTGAAATTCTTCCCCAAACATGTATTCAAATTGGGGAAAAGACTATGGAAAATCCACACATGTGATAGCAGAAATGAACTGGTTTAGCACATTTTCTCTTGTGTTCTCCTGAAGTGCCCATGCATGGTCACTTGGTAATATGGGTTCTTCCCAGTCCTCGTTCCCGTATGGACATTCAAGCCACCATATATTCTCCATAATAGGTTGAGCTGGAGGGTAAATGGTGAGATTTTGGATAGAGAGACCATTTGAGATGGTCATTTCCCCTTCTCTACAGCTAATAAATGCATTGGTTGTGTCTAGCCAAGGTCTTCCCAAAATGACGGGATGGAATTTGGCAGGATCCTTTGAGTGAATGAAAACAAAATCTACTGGGTACTCCCATGAGGCTAAAGTAACCATGATATCATCTAAAATTCCTTTAGGTATTACCCTAGTCTTATCTGCTAATTCCAAAATGGTTGGGGTAGGCCAAATAAGAGGTTGTAACTGTAATTGTTCCAAGGTAGTAGAGGTCATAACATTGATGGCTTCACCTAGGTCTATGAGAATGTTTCCAATGGAGGCCTCATTAATAGTTATGGTCACTACGGGGTTTCCTGGGTTCCCATACTTTGCTAGTTTTGGCTGCTCTTATATGTACTCAGAAGGTCCTCCTACCAAATGTATTATAGGAGGGTCCTTTTGCTTCCTACCTGGCTTCTTAATACACAATTTTTTGACTACCTTACTGTAGATTGGAATGTCTTTAATGGCTTGAAGCAGGGGAATATTGGCACAAATATTCTTCAATTCATTCAAAACGTCAAATTCTGGTCGGGTGGTAGGTTTCTCAATTACCAATCGGTCTGGATAAGGAGGGCCCTTCATAATTTGTGAAGTTTCATCTTGGGGAAGCTTGGGTTCTTGATTCTTTGGGATAATAACATCTTCCCACCTAGTGTCATCCGTGGGTTGTTTGGTGGTTTCTTCTTCTTCTTCTTCCTGGATAACTACTAAAGCTCTCTACCTCTCCAGAACTTTTTCCAATCTTAGTTGAATTTCCTGTAATGGAACAAGAGTAATAACATATGTCGGGAAGGCCTGCATCTCAACATTATGAACAGGTTGATGGGGCTTATTATTGGGATTCGACACTATTTGTGCCAGTATTAGTGTTGGTCTCGAGGAGCTTGCATTTTGATATTGTAGTAGTTGTTGTTGTGGAATAGGAGGTAAAGGTGGTGGAATAAAACCTGGCAGAAGTTGTGGAGTGTTCGGTGGGAACTGAGGATAATGATGGTTGGACATAGGGATAGGTGGAGCTTGAGGGTTTCCTTGATTATATCCTCCTCTCCATCCTTGAAACCAAGGATGTTGGTACTAGGTAGACCATTTTTTCCAACTTGGTGAGTTCCACTATTGTTGTTGATAATAGGGTGGAACTTGAGATTGTAGATTCTGGTATGTGGGTTGGTTCCTAGGATACCATGGCTTCCTAGGTGCATAAGAAGACTCCCTCAGATCTCCACTCTTATAGATGGCTAATAAACCAGGCAGTGATGGACATTTTTCAGTCACATAGTCTTCTGTAAAGAAGCCACAAACTGAAATGTTATCTAATGGGCATTCCCTTGAGGAATGCTTCCTCCTTCATCTTGGGCAATATATGCTCAATGTTGCATTTTCCTCCTCCGGTTTCTTTTTTATTTTAAGGGTATCCCACTAGGAACCTATTGTGCTTAATATCTTTGTCTTGAAGTTTTCTAAAAGGTTCCCTATCTCTGCTCTCGTGATACCACATGAGCTAATTGGTTTTAAGTTTCTATTGTAAGGGCCCCGAACATTCTTCCATATTTTGGCTCTACTCCTTGAGTAATTTTTACACATTTCACATATTTCCGCAAATGGTTTATGAGAGATGTCACCTGATGCCATCAGGTTAAGCATCTCTAGGTATTCTTCTAAAATTCCCTTAAAGAAAAGAGACCTAATTGCATCCTCTGGGAGGTCATGGTATTTTGACTTTTGGGAGATATAACCAAATATTTCCATATAATCTTTGAGGGTCTCGTCTTCTAACTGTTAGATTTTAAATATGTCATTACGAGACTCTTTGGTCTTGTAGTAGTCTTGGTACTTCTTAATAAAGATGTCTTTCATGGCTTCCCAATACCTAATACTGGATTCTCCCAACCCCATGAACCATCTTAGTGCAAAGTCTTTGAGGGTGGCAGGAAAGAGTTTTAATTTATGGGCATCTTGTACGTAGTTGTATCTCCTACACAAGATGTCAAATTCAGATAGGAAGGTGTCTGGATCTTCATTGTTCTTACCATAAAAGGTAGGCAGTGCTGAGAGAAGAATATTCTTCATGTTGAAATTTGGAGTGGTGTCCAAAATTGGAAACCCGAAGGTAGTTTCGTTGGTTTCCAGTTTCTTCTTCTTCCTCGTGTATTACATTGTTATGGCCCTCCTGATCATCCATATTGGCTTGGTTTCCAAAAAGAGAGTACCTAGGTGGTTTTATCTTTGAAGAGAACAAGGTTTCCCTTTGATGGAAAGGTCTTCCTATGGATTGGATGTCTGGGACTCTACTCGAGCCAATTGAGACTATTGGTGCCAAGGTTTTTGTGTCAGTTTGAGAGATGATTACATTGGCTGAACTACTAAACAAAAGATTCACCTGTTCAGGGTCTATAATGTCCTCAAAATTAGGGTCTCCTGGTGGTGGTGTAAAAGAAAAGGTTGTATTGTTTGGTTCTACGGAAGGATCAAGTGGTCTTGCCCCCTGTCCCAATATGATTAATTCAATTTCTTCTTCTATAGTGTTCCCTGTGTTAGTCTCTTCATAGACTATTTTATCTCTTTGAGTTGAGCTAGCTCTTGTTTTTCAGTATCGGTCTACGGATTTTATAAGTGGAACGTCCCTTCCCCCATAAAGGTCAGAAGGAACCTTGGTTGAAAGGTATAATTCAGATTTAATGTATCTACCTTTTGGATCTCTAGGTCTATTCATGAAAGAAAAAAAAAAAGAAAAAAAAAATACCATTGGGTTTGGGGGAGCCTGCAATAGCAGATGCGCAGGTTCTTACCTCTCATCTTAAAGCTCCCCCACCACCAATCTAATGCTAAGGTTTAGAAATGATCTATTTCCTAACTACTTCTTACCTTGAGACAACTCCCCGACAATGACGCCAAAAATGATGGGTGTTCTATATGCACTAAAAACACACTAAAAACCCTCAATTAAATTGTCAACCCGGGGTAAGTAAATTTAGAGTTGTAGCAAAATATATGCCAAAGGTAGAAGGGCTAGTAGTAGTATAGTCTAACTAAGGAAGTGGCTATCTAAGGCTAATCTATTCAAGCAAAGCTATATAATGAGAAAACCCTACTAAGCAACTTAAAACTATGTAACATAAGTACTTTTGGATCAAGGATCGATGGATAGTTCTAGAAAAACAAGTGAAAAACATATTTAAAGAAAACTAGTTCATAACAATAAGCAAAAGCAACTATTAAGCATGACGATAAGAAAATAACAAAATCAAACTACTTTAACTTTCCTACCTAAATTCAATGAGCAACTACCCTATGAAAGCAAGTAAATAAACAAGAAACTATACAATCAAAGCAAGAATATACAAGTAAGAAAGTAACCTACTAAAGAAAGTGAACATCTAATTAGCCTAAGATAACTTCTACTACAAGTAAAATAATTAAGACTTATCATTGAAGAACTATCTAACCTAAGAGGCAAGTGAACTATATTCTTAATTCAAACTTCAAAACTATTTCTAATTCAGAAAATGAAATCTATTTAATTGAAAGCAAGAAGAACTAACAACTAACTTTTAATCTATGATAAGAAAAACTGCTCTCTAATCTATCAAAGCAAAAGACTATCTATCCTACAACAACAATAAAACTATCTACGGAAGCAAGAAACTATATCTTCTTATCTACGAAAGCAGGAAACTATCTTTTAACCTATGAAAACTCAAATATAGTGTTGGTGGTTGTGTGAATGTCTTCGGTGTCTGATAATATCTCGATGGTAATTGACAACAAAGGATAACTCAAGTGGTATAATCTCAACACTGATCTCAATAGAAAAGTGAAAGGTATGGATTAAACAATCCAATGAGAATTTATCCATTACGGAAACAATGTTAATTACCCTGCATATTCATGGAATTATTAACCATCAACAATATAACGAGATTATAATTGTACTTCTATGCTATGTAAGCAAACTTCATAATTAAATTCAATCATTAACTAAGAATCGTAATTGCAATCTAATTCTAGGAAAGAAAGTATATAAAATGAAACTATGCTATATATATCTTAACAATTCAAAATGCAAGAAAGAAAATGCTTAAAAACAGAAATTAAAGCATGACATCTAAAAAGTAAACTAAGAACTAGTTAAGCAAGATCTATATAAAAATGGGATAAGCAATCTATAATTAAAAACTGAAACTAATCCTATCCATCCATCAAATCCTTGTTAAAGAAGACATGCAATACAACTTTGTTCTACTCTATTTCAAACTCTATTTTAAATTTAATTCTAAAAGCATCAATAAAACACAATCTAATATCTAATTGCACATGGGGTTATTCTATGAATTTGCAAATTCGTTCCTAACTACAAGATCAATGCATACTAACACAATCCTTCATACTAACCTGCAAAAGAAAGTTAAAATGATTAAACTACAACAACAAATTAATTAACAAAGGAAAAATAACAATGCATGTACAGGAAATAAAAAGAGGCATCTAAGCTATAAAATACATGAACAACTTAAAGAACAGTTACCAGACTGCTGGTGGGCCCCCCAGCTAGTCGTGGTCACTTCCTAAAGGCACACCACAAACTCAACAAATCGATTTCACCATTAAAACTCAAAAACACAGTTTCTATATAATATGGCAATGAAAAATGGCAAAACAGAGTAAAATCGTGTTTGTCTCCAACACACTGGTTCTTCTACTACTTAACTTCTATCTGAACACCATGGTAGTATTTATAATATTTAAAGACCAAGTGGTCGACCACAGGAGGGTCAAACCACTTCTAAAATCGGCAAATTACATTAATGGTGCCCTAACTGCCGAAATAGAGTGAGCCAATAATCGCCCTGCTTAACAACTTAAACTGAGTTGTCAAGGGTTCAGTAGATGGAGGGGGAAAGCATGAGAAAAACCCATGTTCCTGATTCACCCACCACTGGCCGCCAATACCATAACTGCCAAATTTCCCACTGTTTTTGTGCAAGACGCAGTGCTGGACGAAGTGTCAGATCGGGGACCAGATCGAGTATTGGAAGGAGTGTCGGACTGAGTGTCGGAAGAAGAAACGTGATGCGTTTTTCCCTGTAACACCAAAAAACGTGAATTAGATCCTTGGAAACATAAAAACGTGATGAATTATACTCAACATCAACATTAAACATGTGTCATACATACCTGGTGTAGATCATACCGTTTTGGCACAAAATTCTTCAAAAAGCCTCTCCAAAACATGAAAAACACATATGTACATTCGAAAAAAGTGTTTAATAACTATCATAAAATTGATCATATCTCAGGCCCAACAATGACCCACCGATAACGAGGGCGTTTTAGAAAACACATCGATACCATAAATTTTCAAATATTTGTCCAGGTGTTGCTCTGTTAACAACACTAGAGTGTTTATTGAACTGAACGCATCATATTTCTATTTTTCTTTTTTTGTGCATTTTTACCGATGTGTTTCTCTTAGAACGAATTGGTAACGGGGTGTCCAATAAGATGAACCATTATGGTCCACAACCCCAGCCAACATGGCCACTTGAAGCAATATATTAATGCAAAAGAAAAATATTTTACAAGAGAGGTTCCCGCAATCAATCATTGGAAAATGACCTTCCACACTCTTTAAATAGAGATCATGGACCAATCAGGTGTTAAGATATGAATCAATATAGATGTTAATATCGAGGAGAATATGATTTGTCGGATCAATCTATGTCTAAAACATATCGTGGCCATTGGATTACATAACTACAAATGCATACTAAAGAAACACACTTTTACCTAAAGACATATTAGACAAACTTGAACTTAACTAACTCCTAAGTATATAAATATCCTAGTATCCCCCCTTAAGACAATTTGGGATATGGTTAAAGTATTTACAAATGTGACACAATAGAAAAAGGAAGGAGGCATTAGATCGTACCCCCTTTTAATGACAACTTCTTGAACTTCTAACATAGATTGAAGTTTGGAAATTGTTGGCACAAGGGTAGACCCAGGGTTCAACTCTAGCAGCACACCAACAAGCCCTAACTGTATTGGCCCTTTTGGCAACACCTGCGAAGTAGATGCAGTCTCACCAGAAGTAGCAATAGGGGGTTGCAGGACACAGGTGTCTACAACCAAAGGAAATGCAAAGTGGATCCAAGGAAACAACACACAACAGTCTAGTTATTCTTTATCTCTCTTAAGCCTACTTCACAAGATATATCTCTGATCTAACACAATAATGCAATAATAGTATATCAGATAGCAAAGAACACAACATTAATCACGTAGAACAAAAAGATATACATGGTTCACCCTCTCCCTAGGGATATGTCCATAGAACTGTGTTTCTTGATATATTATATGAAAACATACAGTTCTATCTGCACACTTAGCTTGCAGATCTCTCTCTCTCTTCCTCTTCTTCTCTCCCCTCTCTGCGCACCCAACTGTAGGGTTGATCTTTGCACCCAGCTGAAGATCTTACAATGCAATAATTCTCTTACAACACAATACTTCTCTCACACAACAACGATAATCACGGTTATCAACCTTAGCCTTTACCTTTACCAACCCTCCTGACTCTTTTTGGCCTTTATTTATACATTACAATGACTCTCCAACCTTAGACTGAAGCCTAATTGTCAAAACCCTAGGTCCCACGCAACCTATATCTTAAGGGCTTCGCCAGCCTGTTCTTCCTTCTTTTCCGCAAGGTGCTCCAAAGCATCTGTTGGTGGATTTTTCCACTTGTTGAGTTGTCCATGATCCGTCTTCTTTGATGATATGTCTTCCTTGATCTTATATTTCAACAGCTCGCTTTCTCTTACTTCTCTCCTTCTTTTTTGCTTCTTTGAAAACTTCAACCCATTCTCGGTTAATGTGCCTTCCACGCAGTTCATACTTTTCTCTTCTTCCTTAATCTTCACTTCCTTCCATGACCAAGGGCCAACAAGCACCCAACACTCACATGTTACTCATCCCGAGTTACTGCAGGTTTGAACCTTCGGTATCATTTTGACTGCATACTGCGCGGAGCAGCCTGTGCTTTCTGCTTTGTACCTCCCTGTTGTGTGTAGACTGTATTTTCTGTGTCTGGTACCCAGTTTCAACTGCACCTAGTACCTAGACCCTTCTTCCTTTGTTTTTACTGAGAGTTGTGAGGCAGTTGATTGTCATAAAACAATTTCAACCGACTCCCATTTACTAAACCTTCCTTCCATTCTCCATTTAGAGTCTTCAACTACACAACTCCTCCTTCTGTAACATAGGAAACCTTATATGGCCCAAGCCAATGTGTCCTGAACTTCCCTAGATGCTTCATAAACTTGCTATCATATACCAATACCAGATCTCCTTGCTTAAATGCTTTCTTCTTGATATGTCTGTCATGGTAGGCCTTTTCTCATTCTTTTTGTACCTGTTGATGAAACCCTGCAATAAACATGTCTTCTTCTAGTTCCACCAACTATGCAATCTTGTCTTGTATAGCGCCTATGTCACCCATACCTGTAAATGCTGCAATTCTTAAGCTGGGAACAAAATATTCCATAGGTACCACTACTTCCAGGCCATAAACTAACTTAAAAGGAGTCTGCATTGTCATCTTTTTGCAAGTATTTCAATAAGCCCATAACATTTCTGGCACTCTCAAATCCCAATCATCTCTATTCACACTTCAAATCTTTGTTAGCATTGTCTCCGAGATCTTATTGAAAGCTTCGATTGTACCATTCGCATGTGGGTGGTATGGACTCTATTTTGATGGTGAACTTCAAATTCTTGAGTCAAGGCTTCAATTGTCTTATTAATAAAATGTGTACCTTGATCGCTCATGAGGATCTTTGGGCATCCAAATCTAGTTATGATATCATCAAATATGAATTGTGCAGTTGTAGTTGCACTATAGTCCTTAACTGCTCTTGCTTCTACCCATCTGGTCAAATGCTTGGTTGCAGTGATGATGTATCGAGCTCCTATGCGCTTTCCTGGTGGGTTGATAGGTCCCACAAAATCAATGGCCCATTTATCAAATGCTTGTAGAGTTAGTTGAGGTGTTAAAGGCACCTCATCTCTTTTGGAAGGTTTCCTAACTCGTTGGCATACATCGCAGGCTATGTAGTATTCCTTAGCATCTTTGTGTAAAGTGGGACACCTGAGGCCAGCTCTAAGAGCCTTCTGTGTTGTTGCTTTCCTTGCATAATGTCCTCCTGTGATGCCTTCATGTGCTTCTGTCAGAATCAGTGGTATTTTTTCCTCCATAACACATATCCTCAAAATCTCATCTAGTTCCATCTTATATAGTTGTCCAGCTATAAGTGAAAAATCTACAACACAAACTATCAGATGTTTCTTCTGAATAATTGTATACTCACGGGGTGACATTCCTGTAGAAAGGAACTGGACTATCTCGGCGAAGAGATCATCAACTTTTATGATGGCTAGCAATTGTGCATCTGGTAGTGTATCCTCCAAACTGGTAGGTTTCTCTCCATGTTCTAATCTAGACAAGTGGTCAGGTCCCTTGTTCATTCTCCCTGGCGTGACCACAATCTCAAAATCATATTCCTGGAATAATAGTAACCATCTGCATATTCTTCCCCCCAACACTAGCTTGTTGACTAAGTATTTCAACACAGAGTGATCAATGAAAATCTTAAAATGTCCTCCCAACAAGTAGTTTTGAAACTTCTGCAGCACATACACCATAGCTAAACCTTCTCTTTCAGTGGTAGTGTAATTTATCTCAACTGTAGAGAGCTTCCTACTAGCGAAGGCTAGCAGGTGGTCAATATCTCCTGATCCTTGTTGTGATAACACTGCTCCTAACGCAATAGATGAAGCATCGACATGAACATGGAATTCCTTACTCCAACCTGGGAAAACCAAAATAGGCGCAGTAACAATTTTTTGCTTTAGTGTGTAGAAGCTCTTTTGGCATTCCTCCGACCATTTAAACTGACGATCTTTCTTTAAAATATTTTCCATGGGTGATCGTATATGTGCATAGCCCTTGATAAACTTTATGTAGTATCCAGTATGTCCCAGCATAGTGTGCAGCTGTCTAACTGAATTAGGGGGAGGTAGATCAACAATGATGGAAATCTTGGAAGGATCTACCAACAACCCCTGCTTACATACAATGTGTCCTAGTAATACTATAAAAAGTGAAGGAAAGATGCACTTATTCAGGTTCATTGAAATATGACATTGCCTGCACTTATCCAACATTAGTCTCAAACATTCAATACAATTTTTCAATAAGCTAAAAACAGTCCAATCATCAAAATATGCTTCCAAAAATTTATATAAAAATTCCTTGAATGCTTCGACCACCACCCTAGAAAAGATGGTTGGTGCATTCTATTACACATTATTTTGATCATCCCTATGACCGTTAATGATGTAAACCTATATGTTGCCTTCAGAGGGGTCAGTGGCCTGAGTTCCTGAAGAGAGAAGGGAGAAGAACTTTTCTTGAGAAAAGAAGTTGCATTTTACCTTGTAAAAACCCTGTAAAAAAGGAAGTTCACAGGTTGCTATATAGGCAGGGTGCGAGAATGCTTGATTCTCGCAGGTTGCACCATAGCTAGGGTGCGAGATGTTCACAAGTTTCTCTATAGGCAGGGTGCGACAATGCCTACATGTGGGAAAAACAAGCGTTTTCTCGAATCTTCTAGAAGGAGAAACTTCTATGGTGAGGTGGCATCCGAATGGTTTGGATCTTACTCGCTTTCATCATTTAGTGGGATCGTCCTAACCTCCTCACCTTATCCTCTTCAACTTATAAAAGGAGAGGAGTTCTCATGGAGAAAGTTAGCTTTGGTTAGTTTGGAGCTTTTGGGATTAGCTTGGATTGGATTGAGCTTTGGAGATTTTTAACTTGGTTAGATGAGCCACTTTGTCAAGATAGATTGTGAATATTATCAGATCTGTGCTCTTAGAATTCTTGGAGTGAAAGTGTGTGGGGAATGAAGGACAGTTGGAAGGGACCTTACAACATCAAGGCCGTGGTTGTAATCTCTCTTTCACATTTAATATGATACAGTAATATGATTCTTTCCTATAAAGCTTGTTGTGTTTTATTGTATGATTCCTTGATCACATACATAGGTTTATATTGAGTTTATGCTATTGCTATAACTTTGGTTGGTTGCGTATTTTTGTAGGTTCATCATTGTATTAGCGTTGGAACAGAGCTAGGATGGAAATGGTGAGAGGAAGCGACATTTAAACGGTATGTCACCCATCCCTCTTTAGTTAGTAAATTCAATATCTAAAACTTAAGGAAAGTGTCATGTTCTGGTGTGTTTTGTTCTAGATCTAGGTGGATCTAGGGAGATCAGTTAGTGTCCGCACCTACCGATTAGTCCGATAACACATCCTTCAATCCGAAAGGCATCACAGTGTACTAGAAAGAACCCCATTCTGTTGCAAATCTGGTCTTATGTCTGTCTTCCTTAGCAATCCTGATTTGGTGATAACCTGAAAATCCATCTATGAAGGAGTAAACTTCATGTCCTTCTACATTATCTAACACTTCATCAGTAAACGGTGTAGGGAATGGATCATGTAAACATGCATCATTTAGTTTCCTTAAATATACACATATTTTGATCTCTCCTGACTTCTTATCATGGACCACCATAGGGCTAATCCATTCTGATTCTTCAGCAAGTTCTATGATTCCTGCTTCCAACATTCTGTCTAATTTAATCCTAACTTTATGCTTATACTTGGGATTTAGTCTATAGGGTCTCTGCCTGACTGGCCTTGCATCTGGTTTCAAATGGATCTTCATTTCTCCCATGGGCCCTTTAATGCCCTTCATGTCTATGAACTTGGTTGGAAACAAGTCCTAATATTCATGCAATAATTCTATAATCTTATTGATAGTGGAATCATCCCAATAATCTCCAATGTTGGCCAACTTAGGTGCTTTCTCTGTTCCAATATTAACTTTTCTTATTTTAATTGGTTGTCCAATGAAAGGTAGTTCAATCCCTGGCCCTTCTATGTCTCTCTTTCCTTTAGTTTCTGCAATGTTCACATTCCTAGAATCATCATATTCATCAACATTGATATTGTAGCAACCCTGTAATTTTTGAAGAGGTGTAGTCCATTCATATTCTTCTTGCTCCAAAGGGAGGTTAGGTGCCTCCTCAAATACCTTTTGTATTACAACTTGTAAAGCCTGATTCTACTATGTGGTACTAACTTTCAAATAAAAATGTGGCTATAAAGTTTTGAGTCATACCGTACCAATCTGAAGTGGTAAGGTGCAGTTTTTTCTTGAAGATACCATTTGATAGGCGTAGTATCCAAGGTATTAATGAACTTATGCACCCACTGCTCTTTAGGAATTTTGCGCCAAGACTTCTCACAACTCCGCACATGGTCCTTCAGACAGCTCTGACCTGTGTATCAAACTTCGCACCCTTCGACTTGGTATGAAAAGTGCATTGTCATCAAAGTGTGATTTTGTACCCACTTCACGATGTTCCTCTTGTGTGCTCCCCACCATGTTGTTGGTGTTTCTTTCAAGGATTCATCCAGTGCCAACAACCTCTGTTGTACTGGTACAATTTCTTCAAATTCCAATAAGAATGTTTCTAAATTATTTAAACCATCAAATGTGGGCAGATTACTTACTTATGTGCCAATCCAGCGAACCTCCCTGGTCAATCTCGCACACCTATGTGCAGAAAAGTCATACATTCTATTCTTCCAGTTCTCCAATGCTTCTTCTGAATCTGATGAGCATGCACTTTCACTTCACCAGCTTAAATTTCCATCTACCATAGGATTAATGTAATCATGTTGTCTTGTTGTCAATTTATATATATTCTCTAGTTCATAAGAACGGTCTTCTTCTCTAATAGGTTATGTGTATATCCGGCCTTCATCAAGATCAAGAGGTGCAATGACCGTAAGGCCATCACCTTCAAATGTCATTCTTATTTTCTTTAGGTCAACAACAGTCGAGTTGTTGAAAGCCCAATCAATGCCCAACAATGCAGGATAAGGATAGTTATCATCAACTATCTCAATCACTTTGAAGTCTGCAAACATCCTTACCCCGTCGATGTCCATAGGGACATGTTCTAGTCTTCCAAAGGGGATTATTTCCTACTGATTAGCCATCCTGAGCCTGATAGGAGAGTAAATCAACTTGGGTTTTCCCATCAACGCCCAGGTCTGCTTCGTCATAACATTGACTTCTGATCTCAAGTCGAGGACCACATAATCTATTTCCTAGTCTCCAATCTGAGCATTAAGGTTTAGTTCCTTATTTGCCCTTCTCTTTCTATATACTTTATGTACTTATTTATTCAACAAAGGATCTACCCTTCCTATCTCATATTGTTTGATCAAGTGTTGTAGTTCTTGCACAGCTCTTTCATCCTTAATCAAATTAATGCAAGTATATAAGAAATCCATAAGCTTGCTTACCTCTTTTCCTTCTCCAGGTGAGGCAGACTGATCAAATGCCAGAGGCATTCCACATTATCTCACTTGTGGTTGTGCCTTAGATGAAGAAGCTTGTTCTCTTCCAAATTCTCTTCTTGCCTCTTCGAATGTCTACTTTTCCTTCCTTGGATCAAAAAATTGTGTCTTCTTTGGAGCTCTTCTGATCCTTGATCCCTCTGTAGTATTTTTTGGAGTCACACTGTCTTCTCCTGTAACAGTGCCTCCTCTTGTGATAACAACGAATTTGGGATCCGCTCTGTGAGGTTCCACTAATATCAGTTGCACTTGCTAGTTTCCACTCCATCTTTCCTGAAGTTTTGCCAGTAATACTTGGCAATCTTCAATAACATGTTCGAATGCATTGCAGTAGCTGCAAGTGGTACAGAGGTTCTGACAGTCCCTTTCTAAGTGACCTGGTTGGGCGTAGTTATAACAAATGATCTTACATCTACCTCGACCCATGCCTCCTCCTCCTCCTCTTCCTCTAAATCCACCACGAGGGTTGAAGTTTCCTCTTCCTAGGGAATTAAAATGTGTATCATTTCCCTCCTGATGCATCTCTCCTTAAATTTTATATGTGTCCATTGACCTTTCATGCAAGAGGTCATAAGCCCTACAGTCCTTCTCATCATGCCCCATGGATTTACAGAATGTGCAGTAAAGATTGGTAGGTGTCTGGACATATTTTTTCATGTAATAACAGTCACCAGGGCGATGTCTATTTCTACATACCTCGCACCAGGGTAGAGTAACCTGCTTCAAAGGGATCAAAAATCCAGAGGCCAAATACTCATTAAATAGGGGACAGTGTTCCTTGTCGTGGACCTCTGAATTACATATGATACACCAAATGTCTTCTCTTTTATCTTTTCCCCTTTATTTCTTCATATCTTCGACCTTCAGAGATAAGCTAGTTAGCTGACTCATACCTAAGTTGGATTCTCCCATAGGGGATTATTCTAGTTTCATGGCAATATTAAGTGCCTCATCCTACAAAGAGACCTTATGTTGCATCAGAGGAACTATGATGTGTGGTAAGAGGGCAACAATGAACCATTCCTTATTCTGCTCGTCTGGAATCTGAAAACTCAATCGAACTGTCAAGGTCTTAAACCTCTTATCAAACTCCCAAACAGGTCCAACTACTCTCTACTTGATTTATTTCAGTTATGTAATGCACTGTGACTCCGACTTAGGTTTCTTGAATTCTACACTCAACGTAGTCTTGATATTGTTCAGTGGTTTCAGTTGTACAATTCCTTTAACAAACTTCATATTCCAGCTCAGTGTGTGGTCTCTCAAGGTAGTACTAAATTGAGCTCTCTTAACAAATTCGTCCTTGACTTTCTTAATACTCCATACAGCTTCGCATGAGAACCAATGTTGATCAGGATATCCAGATCCATCTCCTCTAAAGATAGGTAATCTCATTTCATCTGCCATAGATCTTCCTAGGTTTCTTGACTAAGTATGTATTATACTACTGGTAACAGTGCTTTGAGTGCTCTGATAACTCTGACTACTTTGGTTTCTTAATGTTTTTAAAAAAACAAGAGGAGCAGTAGGACTTACTTCAACAGTAGGTGCAGTCCATGAAGTTACTGATTCTTCTCGGTGAGGTTCTTCTATCTTCCCTTCCTATGTCCCAGAGGACTCTGAATACTCCTCGTTCAATAACTCTTATTCCTCTCCACTGTATAGCCCTTCATCATGTGTTAGTGGTTCATGATTCTGCTCAAACAGGTTCACCAAAGGGACCTCTTTGAATGATCTCCCATTACGTGTGTGTCCAACCTCTGTGTCACTATCGTTGTCTGAGTTCTTGAACATTAGCTTTTCAATCCGACTAATTACTGTATCTTCAAAATGTTCTTCTCATGCAATATCATCTTGATATTCAACTTCAAAAAGTGTAAAAATTTTCCTCTAAGTCCCTTAAAGAAATATCTCTCTGCTTGGCTACATGACTCTACCCTGTCAATAGAAAACTCAGTAATGTACCCTCCAATAGTGTTATCAAACCAATGATCTACTGCTCTTTACACGACATTATCAACTCTCTTGACCTTCTTGATCAATATCGACATCCAAACCATAGGTGGTCTAGATTTTATTTCAAACTAGGTATCTTCTAATCTGGTTAACTACTCGTATAGATGTTTATGAATTCCTCCAAAGAAAATCTCATGTATGTCAGTGAATATGTACCTTCCCAACCAATATTTTGTACTAATGATAGGGTTCTTGTTCTGAGCTTCAACAGAGTCCTTCTCTTGTTCTTCTATCCACTTCTAAATTTATGTCTTCGATGGGAATCACCTTAACATTCCCTCAATAAGATCTCGGTCCCGACAGCATAACCATTTTTTGGCACAGGGGCAGACCCAAGGTTCAGCTCTAGCAGTGCACCAACAAGCACTAACTACTGGCCCTTTCAGAAACACCTGCCAAGCAGATGCAGTCTCACTGGAAGTAGAAATAGGGGGTTGCGGGACACATGTGTCTACAACCAGAGGAAATGCAAAGTGGATCGAGGGAAACAACACACAAGAGTCTAGTTATTATGTATCCCTCTTAAGCATACTTTGCAAGAGATATCTATGATCTAACACAATAATGCAATAAAAGTATATCAGATAGCAAAGAACATAACATCAATCACACAGAACAACAAGATATAGGTGGTTCACCCTCTCCCTAGGGCTACGTCAACAGAACTGTGTTTCTTGATATATTATATGAAAACATATAGTTCTATCTACGCACTTAGCTTGCAAATCTCTCTCTCTTTCTCTTCTTCTCTCCCCTCCCTGTGTACCCAACTGCAGGGTTGATCTTCACACCCAGCTGAAGATCTTACAATACAAGAATGCTCTTACAACACAATACTTCTCTCACACAACAACGATAATCACGATTCTCAACCTTAGCCTTTACCTTCACCAACCCTCCTGACTCTTTTTGGCCTTTATTTATACATTCCAATGACTCTCCGAAAACCTTAGACCAAAGACTAATTGTCAAAACCCTAAATGCCAAAACCCTAAGTGTCAAAACCCTAGGTCCCACGCAACCTGTATCTTAAGGGCTTCGCCAGCCTATTCTTCCTTATTTTCTGCGAGGTGCTCCAAAGCATTTGTTGGTGGATTTTTCTACTTGCTAAGTTGTCCCTGATCCGTCTTCTTTGCTGATATGTCTTCCTTGATCTTCTCTTTCAACGAATCGCTTTCTCTTACTTTGCTCCTTCTTTTCTGCTTCTTTGACCACTTCGACCTGTTCTCGGTTAATGTGCCTTCCGCGCAGTTTGTACTTCTCTCTTCTTCCTTAATATTCGCTTCCTTCCATGACCAAGGGCCAACAGAAAACCTCGCTTTTATAAGAGACTTTGTGAAAATGTTTGGAACTTGATCTTCTGTAGGGAAAAACAAAACTTCAATAACTCGATCATTGATGAGATTTCTAATGAAGTGCATGTGTAGCTAAATGTGTTTGTTGTGTTGATGCTAAACTGGACCTTTGGCAAGCTTGATGGAACTCTACTAGTCACACCATAGGGTGGTTGGATGTTGCTACTAAAATCCAAACTCTAAAAAGATTTGTTGAAGCCACAAGGATTCTTGAATTGAATTAACCACTGCTTGGTATTATGATTTTTCCAAAGAAAGAGAAACAATATATTGTTTCTTATAATCCCAAGTGACAAATCCAAAAACAAGGTAGAAAACATAACACGTAGTAGACTTTTGATCATCAGGGTCACAGGCCCAATCAAAATCAGTGAAACCAGGCAACAAGGTAGTCCCCCATGAACTGTAATGTATCCCAAATTGAATTGTACCTTGGATGTATCGAAGTATCATTTTGTTGTTTTCCAATGTTTTTGATGGAGTGTTTTCATATAATGGGAAAAAATACAACCAACAAAGGGAATATCAAGATGGCTATGAGTCAAATATAAGAGTCTACCAACTAATTGATGGTACAAAGGGGCATCGACTTTGGGAGTAGTACAGGTGGCAACAAGTTTGACTCTAGATTAGAAGGGAGAAGGGGATGGTTTAGAATCTTCCATGTGAAAGAGGCGAACAAGCTAATAAACATACTTAGACTAGGAAAGGGAAATACCTTCCTTAGTTTACAATACTTGGAGACCAAGGAAATAATGAAAATATCCTATGTTTTTCAATATTCTTACTTTTTGTTTTTGGTCATTTGTCACCATTGAGAGTAGAATTTGGCTAAGAGGGTTTGGGACCCTTGTTTTTCTTCTTGTTGTTTCTTTGGATGTTTGGTTTTGTCTTTATGTTGGGCCGCTAACGATTTATTAGATGTACCTGTAGTGATAATCACTCCAAGTTGCAAGAGCTTCTCTTGCTTTCTAATCATAAAATTAAAAAAAAGACTCAAGATTGGGATCTTGGTAAGCACCCCCTAGAGCTTCAATGGTGGAATAAAAGGTAAATACAAAAGAAAAATATGCACTACTAAGCTTATCAAGAATAACATATATGCATTAGTCATCCCCCAGATCTGTTACAATCTTTAAGAAAAATTATAAGTGTTATAAAACTTAGATAAATAATATTTAATGCAAGAAAAATCATTAGGACTTAAATTCATTAACTGATTTTCAATATAGTGTGCTCAAATCACATTGTGTTTACCAAATACGGCTTCATTTGGTCATCAATTCCTTGAAGGTAAAACTGTAAATTAGTAGAGATGGGCATTCCGATGAGTCCACGTGCTTCATCATTTTTATTATCCCATTTGGATTTCTTTTCAGCATCATTGAGGGCTTGTTCTTTTCTCAAGGTAATCTAATACAATCCTTTACTTCTTAGTACATCCTTCATATGAAATTTCCATACGAAATAGTTGGTATTGGTAAGCAAAATATCACTTGGAGAAGCCATATTAAAATATGTGGATAATATGGATTCAAAAGCTGAAATTTATTGTCTAGATGGAAATCTCTCAAAAAATAGGTTGTTCAAAAAAAGTGGCATTGAAAATAGACTTTGGATGTGAAAATTGTTACTTTTAAAAAACGCAGAAACAATGACGAAAGCACCATGTGGTAAGTATAAGTTGACCCATGTGGTGATGGATGCACAATCAGATGGTTGAGTAAAAACAAATCTCTCAATTCTCTAACTTTTCCTATAGGATCACTTTTACAAATATGTTACATATGAAGTGATCCATTTTTATAGAATAAGTGAGAATCACTTTTACAATGAATTTATTTTATAAATTAAAGTTGTATGCAAAAAGTAACTAAAAAATAATATTATATTTACTTTATAGTGATTCACTTTTATAATTTAAGTGAAATGCACTTTACAATGAAGTTATCAGACAACTCAAGTTTGCATGAACTTTTCAAAAAGTAACTTAAAAAAGAGAGACTTGAACTCAAGACCTCTTATTAAAAAATAATTTTCAACCAATTGAGCTAGTGCAAAACATATAACAATTTTATTAAAGGAGGGGGGAGTTTTTTTCTTTTTTTACACTCAAAGTGCGTGCTTACCCCAAAAACACTTTTTTTTTCTTGCAAAAAACTTCAAAACGATTAGATACTAGTAAAAATAAAAATAAAAATGAAATTTCGAAAAGAAAAAAAGTCTTGAATCTCAACAATAATGATGTTGAATCTCAGTTATCTTACCTGGAAAATGCAAGTTTTCTCTCTGTTTTTTATTTGTTAAGTTCACATAAGTGCAGAGAAAATAACATATGTAGAAAAGAAAACAGTTTCCGCTATGATTTTGATTTGTCAAGACCGCATAAAGCACACGGTAAATAACATACACAGACTAGGAAGAGTAGAAAAATGAGAATAAAATAGAAAAACTAAAATAATAACTATGTAATTTTATTTTTTTTTAAATGTCATATTTCAAATTTACACCTCCGGATCTGACAAAAATGATTGTATATTCGGAAAACAAAAATATTTTCGAGTGAAAAAAAAAAGCGTATCCAGCTGGAAGAAGTGCTTTGGATGCAATGGAATAGTCCTCTTAGCCCCGAAATGCATGAAAATAGTAGAGCCAAGAAATGCAACAACACAGGTTCGAATCTTTATCTACAATGGGAGCAAGTCTTCAAATAGACTGTAATACCATGTTTGACAAAATAGGGTATTCTCACACAGGAAAAACACCTTCAGTAACCACTCACACAACTAGATCAAATATCAATGCATTGATATTTTTATGTGGTTAAAACCCTTGAAGAGGGAAACAGTGCATGACCCCAGCCAATGTGACTACTTTAAGAAATATATTAATGCAAAAGAAAAATATTTTACAAGAGATTTTCCCACAAACGAGCCTTAGCAAATGACCCTCCATGCTCTTTAAATAGATATCAGGGACCAATCAAGTGTTAAGCCACAAATCAATATAGTCGTTAAGATCAAGGAGAATATGATCTGTCAAATCACTCTATGTCTAAAATATATCATGGCCATCGAATTATGTAACTACAAATGCATACTAATTAATACTAAAGAAACACACTTTTACCTAAAGACATGTTTAGAACAAGTTGAACTTAACTAACTCCTAAGTCTCTAAATATCCTAACAGGAATTATAGCATCTCATGGAACTATTCATTCTCTAAAAATTTCCAAATCTCCTAGCATGATGATAAAGTTGGATATGTGCAAATCCTTTAACCATTTGAATGAGATTTTTTGGAGTAACTGCTTCTTTATTTTGGCTTTTGTCTAGCCTGGGTGTCCTAGATAAAAAACCTTCTCTCCTTAGCCTTACTTTTTTATTCTAGTCAATGATTCCCCTTTTGATACCTTCAATCCTTCCAGGGGAATTCGTTAAGGGGACCCTCTCTCTCCCTTCTTATTTATTCTGGTTGTTGAAGGTGTAGGATGATATATGTCCTTGATCATTTTCTCAAGTTCCCTTAAGGGTATTAGGATTCATCCGGACCTCAATCCCCTCTATCACCTCTAGTTTGTTAATGATACTCTACTCTTAGGCCATCCTATGGTTAAGGAAATGCTTTCCTTCAAGAATTTCCTCAATATTTTCATTCTCGCTTCGAGCACTCTGATCAACCAAGGCAAGTCCCAGATATTATTCATTAATATCCCTCTGGTCATTCAACATAACATTGCCATACTTCTTGGTTTTTAAAGAGGATCCCTCCAATCCAAATATTTGGGGGCTCCTCTCTTGGCCAATCCCCTTCATAATGCATCTTGGGAAGATATTCTTTCCAAGTTGGAAGACAAAGTTTCCAACTAGATCTTTTGCTTACTTAACCTTCTCGGTAAGCTTAATCTCATTAAATCAATTTTACGGTCCATGCCTTTGTATATTTTCTCTATCATAGCTACTCTTTCCAAAGTTCTAAAGGATTTTCACTCCCTTCAACGTGATTTTTATGGAGTGGCCCTAGCAAGGAGTTCAAATGGGCCCTAGTAGCCTAGGATTATATTTTCTCACCCAAATGATGTGGGGGACTCAGTATGGAGGACTCACTAATTATGAACAAATCCTTTGTTGCCAAAACTTGGTGGCACTGGAACGAAAATCAGGACAATCTCTGGGAAAAATTTTGGGAAGATAAATACACCAATAAAACCTCAAAGGTTGATCTCATAATACTAAATGAAGTGGAACTTGGATCCCTTATATGAAACAATGCCTGGGCTAATAGAGCTATCATTCAAAATTAGTCCTTTTAAGAAATTGGATCATGGGAAAAAATCTTCTTCTGGGAAGATGCCTGGTAGGAGGAGTCCAAGCTTAATATCAATCCTCTTCATCAACAATCTAAATTCAAACTTCAATATCTTGGGTGCTACAAGATCAGTCAGTATTGGTAGAGATCTACAGAAATTGTCCTCAGATCCTACCAGATATGGGTTTCAGGGAATGTTTGGTCACCTGTGATTTCTCAAGTGCAAGTGGACCTTCTTTACATGCTCCTAAAGGAGAGGAAAATTAATGTTATGGATGGAATAGAAATCCTTATATGGGGTGCACAAGGAAGTGGTATCTTCAGCATCAAACAAGCTTACAATTTAATAGTTAATCATGACAACTCGGAACCAGAGGGAATTTGGAAGCGGGTCTGGAATTGAGATTTATGGCCAAAAATATCCTTTTTTCTATGGCTTCTATCCTAAAAAACAACCCTTACTTGGGATCAGATTATAGTTAGAGGGTTTGAGGGCCCTTCCATATGCTATATGTGTGGGAAATAGGAAGAGAATGCAAAACACCTTTTCAACATATGCAAAGAAGTTAACAAATTACAGGACAAAGGTGCCTCAATATTTAGGCAGTCTGACAAAGATAGGAACAACATTTGGAATACCCTTGAGAATTGGAGAACATCTACTACAAAAACCCCATTATCAATAAGGATTGGTGGATATTTCTGAGGCATCTCCTTTGGATGGTCTAGAAGGAACATAATCATTGTAATTTTAAGCGCATGCACCAAAATTCCAATGAAACTTGGCTCACCATACAAATATCAAAGGAAATTGATCTCTTCTTCTCCTTGGCCAAGAGATGATTCCAATCTTCAAGTTAGGGAATATTTAGTCTTCAAAGAGTGTCAGTTTAGTCCCAACTCTCGGGATTTTCCAAGTGCCTTTAAGAAGTCCTATCCTTCTCTTGATCTATATACAATACCCATGCATGGGTTTATCAAACTAAATTTCAATGGAGTTGCTAGAGGAAACCTAGGTGCTACTAGGGATGAGGGGGGTCTCTCAGAAATGATAAGGGTGACATCTTGTTTGTGTTTACCTGCCACTTAGGTCGAAGAACCAACAATGTTTCTGAACTGGATGGTTTAATTAAGGGATTCTTTATTGCCAAAAGTTTAAATTTAAAAATTTTGGTGGTGGAAGGGGAATCTGTTATCATCATTTTGGCTCTAACCAAGCTATTGTGTAGCTCTTTTCCAGACAAGGTTTCTTCAAACTAATGTCTCTCTTCAAGTATATCTCATGTTTCCTCACTACTCATTCACTTCATTAGCATGGCTCCTTCCCACGTTCTCAAGAGGACCAATGTCCTTGCAAATCATCTTGCAAACGCAAGGGCCAACTCTTTAGATTAGGACCTTGCAATACCCTAGGAACTCTTAAAACAATATCAGCTCTACTAGGATTATTTTTGGCTCGATCGAGTGGAAAATAATCTCCTCATATCAGGTGATGATCAAGAAATTATACATAACAACCATGTATTGGATGGATTCCTACCACATAACCCCCAACCTTAATGACCTTCTCGAGTTGGCTTGAGGTTTGTGCTTGTATAGTGACGACATTAAGTGTTTGTGCGGTGGATGTCCTATGACAATTTTGTAGGAAGAGGGTGGTGATTGCTCGATATCTAATGTTTTGAAACCATGAATTTTATGGTATGATTTTGGGGAAAGGTTGTATGGAACCATGTTTGAGATGGAGGTGAACAATCATGAGGTATTGTGGATTCAGGCTCATAAACATAGAAACACTCTCCAGGGGATGGCATTCTTAGGTCCTTCTGGCCCAAGTCCTCCTCCATATCCTTTATGGCTTGGTTTGTTGGTTTGATTCATATTTCCCTTTGCTTTTCCATTCACATGTTTCTCCACTACGGTGTTTGATTCCACCCGCTCTATTTTTTTGTCTTGGATATTTCTCTGGTGTTCGAGTCTAGGTTGTTCCTTATTCTACCTTTTGTCTTAGTGAGGGTTCCTAACTGTTATTTGGAGGGAATATATGGTGTTCTATTTTATGTATTAGGGAAATGAAAGTCCTAGTATGTTTAGTTCCCCCCTATCTTCAAGGTCAATGAGTGCTCCCTATTTGGTGGTCAAGGAAAAAGGTGGTGTTTTGAGGTGTACAATGATAGAAGGGCATGTAACTCTCTCAAATATGTTTGGTTTTGGTCTCTACTTTCCTATGCTCATCCCACTCTATCATCCATGGATGAAACCAAGTCCAAGATATCTCCTAAATCCATTCGTCATGGAGCTAGGAGAAAAGGAAATGTTAGATCCTAAGATGTTGATCAAGCCACTCCTCATTCTCGGTGCATTGGAGCAAAAGAAGCTGCCAAATAGGTGAGACAGAGATTGAACTAGAGAATCCCTTCGAAATTTTAATATGATATGGAGGATTTAGTGAAATTATCCAGGAAGCAAGGTATGTGGACCCTCAAAAGGAAAAGCAAGGAAGAATTTTAGGATTGGGTAGAAGACTCGAGATTCTCTAGGTCCCATGACATGAAAGTATTTCATGCCATGGAGTTTTATTAGCTTTCCAAAACTCTGATTACTTTATCCATGGAGAATAAGGGATAGTAGGAATCAGAAATTTTGGATTGGACTTGGAGATTGGAAGCCAAGTTCACGGTACTCTGCAAGGTGGCTTTTGGATTGACATTTAAGTTCACAAAGTAGAAGCCAGAAGATGATGAGGATCTAATAGAGGTTATGAGGAATTATGAGTCTCACGGAACAAGATCCAATAAGATCATTATTGAATATGAGTCTATCCCAAAGGTTTCCAGCAAATCCCAATCTTTAATGGTTTCTAGTGATACTAGCTCGTCACAGCCAGCTCCCTCTTGATTATTCCATCTACTTTATTTTTTTATGTTTCTTTCATTTGGATCATATATTTTTTGTCATATCATTAGTATTTCTAATTTTCTAAACCTCTTTGTATATATTGGCTATATTTGGGCTATTATAGGCATTCTTATCGTGATTTTGAAGGGTGGTAAGAAGCTTGGTTTCTTAACCGGAAAGCCTCATCTTGTCATGATTGTAACTATTTTTGTATCATATTAATATATAAGTACACTAGCTTACAATATATATATACAAATTTAAAATTCGATAAAATAAACATCATGTAATAACATATATTTTTTGTTATACATATGTATACAATGTCCACACATATATGTTTTCTCTATTTCATAAGTACTAATGGGTTTGAAGTCCAAAGGATCAATTCAATTGGTTGAATCATTTTCTCATGGCATGTCAC
>ML802370.1:78244-89630 GCA_009831015.1 Picea engelmannii
CCCAGAATGGAAATGGGAAACCATCTCCATGGATTTTATCACTGGATTGCCAACTTCAACCAAACAAAATGACGCCATTATGGTAGTGGTGGATAAATTGAGCAAGTCTGCTCATTTCATCCCCGTCAAATCAACCTGCAAGGTGATAGATATCGCCCAGGTATTCATGAAAGAGGTATTCAGACTACACGGTATGCCAAAAGAGATAGTGTCTGACAGAGACACAAAATTTACTTCCAATTTTTGGAAATCATTGATGGCTGGTTTAGAGACCAAATTGTTGTTTAGCACCGCCTATCACCCTCAAACCAAAGGACAGACAGAAAGAGTGAATTAGATATTAGAGGATATGTTAAGAATGCATGTAATGCATCAACCCAGGAAATGGGAAGACTACCTGCCATTGGTAGAATTCGCCTACAATAACGGCTACCAAGCATCCTTAAAGATGAGTCCCTTCGAGGTCCTCTATGGTAGGCCGTGTAATACTCCAGTCAGCTGGAGTAATCCTGTAAATAGGATTTCTTTTGGACCCGACATGTTGAAAGAAATGGAACAGCAATTGACTCAGATAAAACAAAATTTGAAGGTCACTCAGAACCGACAGAAAAGTTATGCTGATCAAAAGAGAACTCCAAGAGAGTTCAAAATGGGAGACCATGTATATCTCAGAATTAAGCCAAGAAGGAGTTCCCTCAAAATGGTAGCTTGTGCCAAGTTGGCACCCCGGTATTGTGGACCATTTGAGGTTCTAGATAGAGTGGGACCTATAGCCTATCAGCTAGCACTTCCTCCCACAGTAAAAGCACATAATGTTTTCCATGTTTCATTATTGAAGAAATATGTACATGATGCTAATCATATAATTGACTGGTCTGTGATCCAGGTGGAACCGGAGGGAGAATTTCTACCAGAACCCCAATGCATATTGGACCGAAAGGAAACCCCGCTTCAGAACCGAACCATTGCACAGGTAAAGGTGCAGTGGAGACATTTTGGCCCAGATGAGGCTACATGGGAAATGGAGGATGCCATGAGACAGGCATATCCGATTTTTTTTACTTCTGTATATAAAATTCATGTTAAAAGATAAAAAAACATCGAGGATGATGTTCCTTTAAGGGGGAGGGAATTGTAACACCCTGTTTCCCCTAGTTTGTAAAAATAACTGTACTGGACAGAACTGTGGCAAACTCATGAATGTGAATATGTGATGTGAATGGAGCTTATGGAAAAGGTCAATGAATGTGAATAACATTATGAATTTATATTACAGGACTGCTGAGAGGGGATGTGCTAAAAAAGAGACCACGATGGTGGTGGAAGGCACCTGGAAAGGTGGCGTTAACTTCCACCGAGAATTAATACCGTATTTGGACTTCACTGGCCCGGAGAACCAAAAGCGGCTCGCTGGCCCCGAATTAAATGTCTTGCAGGCTGGTAGGTAGATGGCTCCTCAGGAATTAATGAGGGATGGGGAGGTGAACCACCCATCCGTAGAGCCATCATGACTGACCAGTGAGAGGGAAATCGCGCCACACGCAACCTCGCAAGAGGATAAGGCGTGGGGTAGAAGCGATTGGGGGCAGACGCGAGGGGAGGAAGAGAACTCTGGCAATATGCAGAGTGAGTGATAGCAGAGAGGAAGGAGAGTAACCTTTGCTTCTGGTCACTGGCAGATAGACACACAGTCTCATAGCATCGTGGTCTCAGCTCGAGGGTGGCTGGCGATAAATCCACTGGGAGTCGTTGAGCCTACAGTTGGGTGGAAACGAGCACCCCTCTCAATAGTTGCATAACCCCTGGCATTATTTTCTGATAAGTGTTTTGCCTCTGGCATCTTGAAATATATATTTAGTCTGACATTTATGTTTATAAGCTGTGAAATGGTGAATGATTCCATAGTAAGAATGTTTGTATGGTGTTTTGATCAATACTGGTAGATGCATGTTTATAATGGAAAGACTATGTATGGCTTATGTCTTCATAAATCACTATTTATATGCTTACCGACCTAATTAAGACCACATGTCTGATTCATGGGAGAAAGGTACCCTTATATGCCTCAGATAGTACCCTGGTAAAAACCTCCCCATAGAGATACCCTCCTTGAAAATCCCATCAAGAACCGGGAAAGAGAATGTGAAGGCGTAAGGCCTTAGTAACCCTACACGAGGAGGAACGATCCTCTTGAAAACCTGAGATGGCAGCATAAGGATGAAGTATCAAATCGATGAATGAGATCCCGTCGGGAGATCTTTGGTCACTCACGACCGTCAGATTGGAAGAAGAAGATGGAGTGTTAAGTGCCTTAACCATGATAGGTATTGATCGACGGACGAGATTCCATCGGGAAGCCTGTGGTCACGCATGACCGTTAGATTGGTAGGAGTAAGTAGGGTGTTAAATGCCTTACCCCTTTGTTTTATGTCTCTTCATGGGCAGCGAAGAAATCGGGACTGTAGATCTCCAAGGTCCATGGGAGTATCTGGACCGTTGATTTTTCCACATCCAGGGAGTCGTTGAAGAATGCACAGGTAGGAACCAATCTGGGTCGTCAGATCTTGGTTGGAAAACCTGACAACCATTGTATCTGTCAGGAGTTACCCGAGGGTTAAACCCCTAGTGGATAGGGGTGAAATCCACGGGATAGATCTGGACCGTCCGAATAACAGAGGCCACGTGTCATGAGATTACCCATTTCGGGAAATCGGGAATCGCGAACTCGGGAGTCCTAGTGACGAGAGTTCGGGACTTTCCATGGTGAAAACCCGAAATAGATTTGGGTCGTCCGATTTAGGGAGGCCATGTGTCATGAGATTACCCATTTCGAGAAATCGGGAATCGCGAACTCGGGAGTCCAGGTGACGAGAGTTCGGGACTTTCCATGGTGAAAACCCTGAAATAGATTTGGGTCGTCCGATTTAAAGAGGCCACGTGTCATGAGATTACCCATTTTGGGAAATCGGGAATCGCAAACTCGAGAGTCCTGGTGACGAGAGTTCGGGACTTTCCATGGTGAAAACCCCGAAATAGATTTGGGTTGTCTGATTTATGGAGGCCACGTGTCATGAGATTACCCATTTTGAGAAATCGGGAATCGCGAACTTGGGAGTCCTGGTGACGAGAGTTCAGGACTTTCCATGGTAAAAACCCCGAAATAGATTTAAGTCATCTGATTTAAGGAGGCCACGTGTCATGAGATTACCCATTTCGGGAAATCGGGAATCGCGAACTTGGGAGTCCTGGTGACAAGAGTTCGGGACTTTCCATGGTGAAAACCCCGAAATAGATTTGGGTCATCCTATTTAAGGAGGCCACGTGTCATGAGATTACCCATTTCGGGAAATCGAGAATCGCGAACTTGGGAGTCCTGGTGATGAGAGTTCGGGACTTTCCATGGTGAAAACCCCTAAATAGATTTGGGTCGTCTGATTTAAGGAGGCCACGTGTCGAGAGATTAACCGCATCAGGAAATCGAGGATCGAGAATTCGGGAGTCCCATGATCAAGAGCTCGGAATCTCGTGATGATAAATCCCGATGAATGGACGAGATTCTTTCGAAGGATCTCAGGGTCTGTAATGACCGTCGGATGAGAGGAAGAGACGTCAACTTTAAGCCAGGGCGCGAATACACCTTAGGGTAAGTGGCGAGCAAATCTGAACGGCCAAAGTCCACCCGCTCAAATCTACGGTTGAGGCTTCATTCCAGAGCCCCCTTGTCATTCTACCTTTAACGGTGGGGGGTGGGTTCCGAAATCAGACGTACAACTCTCGAATGATTGAGATTAATTCACCTTGATCAATGGTGCTCAGGCGAATTCCGGACCCCCCTGACCATTCTGCCTTTAATGGGGTCCAGAATAGTGTGGCGTGTGAAGTGGGCCCCCCCTCCTGTCTTGTCGACTACCGTGTCACATTTCCCCCTCTGCCACCTGTACTCCACTTAACCATGCGACGGGTCCTGTTCTCATTGGCTGGTTGCTAACCCTGTAGGGATTCGTCCCTATTGGCCAGTTACTAGCCCTGTCGGGGTTCGACGGTTGCAATGTCGAACGATTCGACATTCCTGTAGCGCCGAGGCGCGAAATACAAAGAGGTGCCCTGATTATTTGACCTGTGATCATGGCCCACGATCACATGAGAGAGAGAGAGAAAGAGCTAGCTTGCGCTAGACCTCCGTAGGTAATTCGGGGGCTTGGATTCTGCAGAAATCAATGAAAAATGCGATTGAGGAAGTGGGTATGTGACACGAGCGATGTATATGTTGTACTTTTTTGTAAACATTTATGAAACTTTGACCGATATATATATATATATATATACATCTTTGGCATCTTTGTGATGTTTACATCTGTTAATTTTTGTGATGGTTTATGATGTCTAATCTATATGTTGTGACCGATGGTTGATGATTGTGTATATGTAGTGATGTCTTGATGTGATAAATGTCAATCTAATACCATGTTAGCCATGTTATCTGCTATTTGATTAAACTGTTGTAGAATATGTGTAAATGTAATTGAATCAAAGTGTCGAGATAAGATTCTAACTTGTAGGTATTTGCGAAAAAGGCAAGGATCACAGACACAGTATACATTGTTGAGTTGTTGAATGACAAGTTGGGAATCTAATAAAACAGTAAGGTAACGAATGTAGCGGTGAATGATCTCGGCGAGGAGACCAATGACGATTGTGTATTTTGCTTGATTTTTGGTGGCTGAGCCCAAACATATGCCATTGGAGTGGAGCAGTTCATGTGAGGGGGTGTAGAGGGCCCAAGAGGCCCAAGCGAGATTCTGTGTCCAGTGGCTAGCTCTGTCGGCATAACCGATGTGGTAGGTCGATGGACGAGGCATCTATCAATAACACGAATGGTAGATCAAACATGAGGCATGGAGGGAACAAAAGAAGACTAAAAACTCTACAAATGTGTACAAAGAAAAATCATAGTCTAGAATGACTACGCTCAAGCGTAAAACTTCTTTAAGTACAACCCATTGATGGGTTCTTTGAGAGGATAGCCTTCTCGAGAGGCCAGGATGTATGCGCCTTTAGTGAGGCAGTGTTGGACAACGTAAGGTCCATGCCATAATGACTCGAATTTCCCATAGCTGAGAGTATCGTGAGCGATATCGTAGGCTAGGACGAGATCTCCTTCGTTGAATGAGTGAAGGTTGACATGGCGGTCAAAGGTGGCTTTGGACCATTTTTTAGTTTCCTCATTGTTTTGTAATGAAAACCAGTGATATTCATCCAGCGACTCTAAGTTCAACAAGCACTGATCCATTAGAGCAATGTCATGTAATAGCTCTATGGAAGTGTGCAATGTGGGAATTTCACACTCGATGGGGAGGGTGGCTTCGATCCCATGGACAAGATGGAAAAGTGTAAAATCGGTGGCAGATTTGACTATCATGCGATAAACCCATTAGGCTTAAAACAACATATGATGCCAGTTGGTCTTATGTTTGTTGACAGTGCATTGCAACATGGTTTTGAGCACTTTGTTAACAACCTCGACCTGTCTGTTGGACTGAGGGTAGTATGGGGAGGCGAACTCATGGGAGAAGCCTAACCTTGAGGAGAGTTCGACAAATATCTTATTCTCAAAGTGCTTACCATGATCAGAGACTAACCGTAGTGGAACTCTGAAACGGGTAATGACGTGGTTGAAGAAAAAATGTGTTGTTGTGTCAGCGATATTGTTGAAGGTAGGCATGGCTTCAGCCCATTTGGTAAAGTAATCTACTACCACGATGATGTACTTGTGTCCATTGCTAGATGGAGGATTGCAAGTCATGAAGTCTATGCCCCATTTGCAAAAGGGACTAGCGGTGATGACTAGATGTAGAAGAGCGAGTGACGCTCGTGCTTTGTTTGCATAAAGATGTAATTTGTCACATCACTTGACAGTGTGGATGTAGTATTGAAACAGTGTGGGCCAGAAGTATCCTGCTCAAATGATTTTTTGGGCGGTGGACATACCTAAGAGGTGGCCACCGCAAGCGCCGCTATGGAAATCGTTCAAGACTATGTCTGCTTCGTCGATGGTCAAACATCGACGGAGTATGGTGTCAACCCCCCGTCCATACAAAACATCACTGATGAGGAGGTACCGAGGGGAATTATGGCAAATGCGTCGACGATCATCGAGAGAGAGATGAGCCCCAAACTTTTGTGTTCGAAGGTAGACGAGAAGGTTTCCATACCAAGGGTCATCCGAGGGGATGTAGAAGAGGTGTTCATCGGGAAAATCCGTATTGATGGGTGAACTTTTAGCATCTGAGGGAAACACCATGATGAGTTTGGCAAGAACGAGTTCTTTCTTTCTTTTGGGAGTTGAAAACTCTAGGTCGTATTCCTGAAGGATAATGATCCATCGGGAAAATTGTCCATTAATATCAAAGAATAACCCTTTTTCCTCAAAGTCCAAGCTATCACATAAATTCCACCACCTAGGAATTTGTGCCAACTGCAGAGCCTACAAGGCAAAGTCAACCTTTTACAACGCTTTGTCCCAGATTACGCCACCCACGTGCATTGTTTCCTTCACTTACTGCGTCGTGATATCCCATTTCGGTGGGATGAACATGCCCAACCCACTTTTGATGATTTAAAAATGATGCTATCCAACACCCCTTGATTATTCCTCCCGACTATGATCACGATTACATCCTCTACTTGTCATCCTCAGTCGTTTCAGTAGTAGGAGTTCTCGTCCAACTAGGGGATGATGTCCGCGAGCTTGTTATTTACTACATCAGTAAAAATCTTTCAGGACCACCCCTGAAATACAATCATGAGGAGAAACTCTCCCTCCCAGTCCAAAAACTACGTCATTATATCTTGCTTTGGTAGTGAAAAGAAAGATATAATGACGTAGTTTTTGGACTGCGAGGGAGAGTTTCTCCTCATGATTGTATTTCAGGGGTGGTCCTGAAAGATTTTTACTGATGTAGTAAATAACATGCTCGCGGACATCATCCCCTAGTTGGACGAGAACTCCTGCTACTGAAATGGCTGAGGCTGACAAGTAGAGGATGTAATCGTGATCATAGTCGGGAGGAATAATCAAAGGGGTGTTGGATAGCATCATTTTTAAATCATCAAAAGCGGGTTGGGCATGTTCATCCCACAGAAATGGGATATCACGATGCAGTAAGTGAAGGAAACAATGCACGTGGGTAGCGTAATATGGGACAAAGCGTTGTAAAAAGTTGACTTTGCCTTGTAAGCTCTGCAGTTGGCACAAATTCCTAGGTGGTGGAATTTATGTGATAGCTTGGACTTTGAGGGGATCCACTGTGATGCCGTGTTGGGAGACTATAAACCCAAGGAGGCATCCGACGGTGATGCAAAATACACACTTGATGGGGTTCAAGCGAATATTGTACTGGTGACATCGTTGAAAGACAACTCGTAAGTCATCTAAATGCTAAGTTTGTTTCTTGGATCGAGCAGTGAGGTTGTCCAAGTAAGTGAGGATGATGCGAGCAAGATCGTGGAAGACATAAGTCATGGCCCATTGGAACATAGAACCTGCGGTTTTTAGTCCAAAAGGCATGACACGATAAGAAAAAGTACCCCATGGGGTGGAAAATGCGGTTTTATACTGATGTGCTAGATGGATTTGGATTTGATTGTAGCCAGAGAACCCATCCATGAAGGAACCAACACAGTCATCGAAAATTTGGTCGATAAAAGGGGTTGGGAAGTTGTCTTTGGGACAAGCATGGTTGAGATTGCGAAATTCGGTGCAGACACGAATAGTGCCATGTTTTTTGTTAACGGGGACGGGGTTATAGACCCATGAGGTATACATGATGGGGTATATGAACCCTACAGCGCATAACTTGTCAATTCCGGCTTTGATAGCCGTGAATTTGGATGGGTGAAGTGGGTGTTTCTTTTAACGTACTAGGGCGACATCTGGCCATGTGTTGATGCAATGTTCGACTATAGAAGGATCGAGGCCGAGAATATCCATATATGACTAGAAAAAAATATCCTGGTATTCCTGAAAGTGAGCTTTGTAAGTTGTGAGTTCCTCAGGGGAGAATGCAGCGCCAATGATGATTTCCTCTATGATTCTCGGTTTGATGGAAATGTCGATTTTGACAGTGGGAGAAATATTGGCCATGTTTCCTTCTTCAAAAGCATCGAGGGTAGGGATAGGGTTGTTGAACCAGTCTTTATGCCCTAATGGAATAAAATCCTTGGTTTCGATTTCACATATGGAGGCTTGGCTAGGAGGGTCAAAAGATTCCTATGAGAGAAAAAGCACTCTGTGATGGAGCACATTCCATGGGCAATCGGGGGTAGTGAATTCCTCCAAGATATCTTCGTCATAGTGGAAAATGTGAGAATATAGGGGATCTGGGAAGGTAAGATGGGTGATTTTCCCCATGTGATTGTCTTCAAGTGGTGACAACGTAGAGGGGGTATCACAACTATGGTGTGATGGCTCGCTTGTCATAAACCAAATGTCCAAACACTGTGGGTTGTAAACTGTGGTAGGGGGTAAGATTTCCTGGGGGAAATGAACTGGAGAATTGTGAGGATTTGGGGGAATATCCTCAGACAGACTATCCATGAACCATCGAGGGATGGGAAGTGACTCAGGTTCATGGGAGGTGATGTGAATAATATTTGGACAAGGGATAGGGGGGGATCACTTGCATCACAGGAGATGAGGTGGTTGAAGGATTGTGAATCAGGGTTATTTGACGACGCATGTATTCAATGATCAAAGGACACTGGTATGTGAAATGAGCAAGTGAGTTGCAAAGAGAGAAAGGGCATCTCATCTGTTCAGTGATTGAGGTCGAGACATAATGGATGTCGGTGACGTGGGTACCCAAAGGTGTTGGTGGAGAGGGCTCTTGCTGAAAGGGTTGGCGTATCGTCGTTAGCGTCTGTCGAAACTGAGGTAGATTTGGGAAATGATGAGTGTAGTGGCCATACTTTGAACAAATGGCACACATAAATTCGGTTTGCAACCCTTTACTTCCTATAGTAAGGGATGTTGTGGTAGTACGAGGTGTGCTTGGTGAAGCAGTGAGCAATGGGGTTTCTCAAGGGAGTTGAATCAGATTGCGTAATTCAGGAAGGGAAGGACATCTATTAGTGGGGTCTCCCTCTATTCCGCAAAGTGCGCAAGGAAGTTGAACTCGGGGAGGAAGTGGAGTGGTGGGCTCTTTCTTCTTCTGTCTGCCCCCAGTCGTAGTGGTGGTGCTAGCAATTAGGGGTGAGGGTGGCGTGGACAGAGTTAGTACTAGAATTTGCATGGGGATTCCCTTTAACTGAGGAGGGAGGGATGGTTGAGGAACCATCGTGGGTGGGTGTAGATACCATACAGGGATGGTGAGCACCATGTTGGGAAGGGTAAGTGTCACAAATACCTGAAATGCTTGTGCTCCCGGTGGGGGGTAGAAGAAGGGGATTTGAGTAATGTCTTGGGGCACTGTTTCCCAAACTGGGATTTTCTCCTTGGGAAGGGTGAAATCAAGGATAAGTGGTGTTGTAGGGTTCTCAGGTAATTCCTGAGGTGGAATTTTTTCAACTGGTGGGACGTCGAGGGGTGGAGAAGCCTTAGTGGGAGGAATGGTGTCTCTAGTTTCATTTCCATTAGAATATATGACACACACTTGTGTTGAGGGGTGTATGAGTGGTGGTGCTCTGTGGTATGCCCCCAACAAGGATTGGTCCTTGAAAATTATGGGGGCCATATCCATGAGTGGTTACACATCAGAACTAGTGCGGACAAGAGGTAAGATGTTATCGATGTTGGAGGAGTGGTTAGGATCTCAATGTGAAACTTGGTTGATGGTGATGATTTTTTCGTTGTGGGTTAACATCATTGTTCAAAACACAGAAGAGGCCACTACCTTCATAGCGTACATGTAGCTACGACCAAAAAAGATATTGTAATCGAGCGGGGCATTGATAACCTCAATGTTGATGAGGATGGTTTTTCCCCTGAGTTCGATGGGGAATTTTTGAAAGAACCCTTCAGGGGAGGATGGTCAACCATCATAAGTTCTCAAAGTGATGGTGGATGGTACTAGCTCAGGGGAGCCAAGTTTTTTCCATACAATTTTGGACATGATGCATGTGGATGCACTTTCATCGCTGATACATCGATGAACCGTGATGTTCCGAATCTTGACTGGTATTTGGAAAGCTACCAAAGAGGGGAGATGAGGTTCCCCACAATCTAGATCAAATGTGATGAGTCTAGTATCAGCTGGGCCAACTACCCCCAAGGCGGAAAGCAAGGATTTTCGTTGAGTTCGATAGGTTTGGAGGACCTCCAATACCAACATGGCTGCAAGGGATTGTGCCAAGTCATCAACCAGACTGTAATTATGTGTCTCACTAGCTTGAGGGTTGTTGACATTTCGTCACATCAGGATGCGAGGGATACGAATGGAGGGTTCAGTGTTAGGGCGTGGAATCATCAAGGATTTTCTGGTTGTAGATGGAGCTACTTCCGAAGTGGTGGGAGTAGATTCAGGGGGCATGCTATATTGTCGACCACGCATTTGCAGAAGAATTTATTCTTCGCTAGTGAGGAGGATATTGCAATCCGTTGGATTTTCGGGGTTTTGATACTGTCCGATTTGTGATGGGGCAGGATGTACCTCCGGTTGGGTATTCATCACACCTTGGTGTGGAATGGGGTTTTGCAACACGGTCGAGGGTGGTTGTTGTAAATATTTTTTGTGGGGCCTACTAAGGGGTAGGCAGCGCTGGGGGACATGGCGCATTCATGGAGTCTTCATCTGTTTGAAGTCGGCAATTTGGGGGCAATGGTGACTGTAATGGCCATGTTCACCGCAAAGAGCGCATAGGAAGTTTTTCCAGAGGTTGTTGTTGTTGTTCCTCCCTTGGCGTTTTTTATTATTGTCCCCTTGGGGGTTTTGGTTACCTTGATTTTGGTTGCCCCCAGTAGGTTGTTTTTGTTGGGGGTTATTTCCTCCTGGTCCTGAGTTATTTTTGTTTCAGTTTTTTCCTTTATTTTTGGCATTATTCGGCTAATGGGCCGGATTTTTCGTATTCAACTATTCAAAAGTATGAAATTGTTGAATGGGAGATGGATGAATAAAGTTAACATTGACGTGTGGTTGTCCCTGTGGAGGAGAAACCGGCTGTGGAGGACCAGAAAATGGAAAATACAGATTGTTTTGTGGAAACAATCCTTAGGGTGCATAGGAAGGCGTAGTGCTTTCACTAGTGCCCAGGTTATAAGTTGAGGTAGAGGGGGAACCTAAACTTGGTTGAGAAGTCGGGCGCATGATGGGTGCTAGCAAGGGTCCACTCATGGGTGGAGGGAGAGCAACAAGATATGGTTGTTGGTAAAGGGGAGGAGGGTAATAAGACA
>ML802370.1:108810-160327 GCA_009831015.1 Picea engelmannii
GCCCTTTGATGCAATACTTCCCATTAGTATAGAGCCTTGTTTCCACCACCACTCTTGACCTACCTATAGAGCTTGTGCAAAAAGAGATGCATAACCTAGCTAGTCTTAAGAAAAAAAGAGTGGTAAGCATTTAGGTAGATAACCCTACCAACACCACAAACACCAGGGTTGCCTTGGGAGGCCCCATTAAAAAAGGAAAAAAAAAAAACAGGCTAATGCAACATCTTAGTCCAACTCACCAACCTTCCTGAGCATTTCTTCTTTCACGTGAACCTTGAAATCTTCTAAAATGTATTTGACCTCGTGAAAGACATGTACTAGAGATAAAATTTGATCTTGAAAAATGGCTTCGTTCCTAGAAAGTCAAGTGTCCTAGTGTACCAACAAAGGAAAAGACTTGTAATATTTTACAAAGAAATCATACATCCATGAATTTAAGGCTTTAGATAAGGAATGACCACTCCAATTTTCAGTGCCATATGAGGTTTCAAGGGCATCCCAAACTACCAAGGTATTGTGGCAATCAACAAAAAGATGTTGAATTGTTTCCCCACTCTCCCTACAAATATGGAAAATTTGAAGGCTTGTCATTCCCTTCGATGAAACACTTCCCACTACTATAGAGCCTTGTTTCCACTACCACTCTTGGCCTACATATATATATTGTGCAAAAATAGAATCATAAACATAACTTGACAGTGTAGGAGCCATTCACCAACTTCAAGGACCATACTAATTTGTCATGACCAAGATGAAGCTTGAGGTTTATAGCTTCCGGTTGTCATGTGAAACACTTTCACTCCTCTGCTAGAACTTCATAGAGTCTCAAGTACTTGGATGTATTCCATCTCTCACACCACATCACCCTTTGAATATGAGTAAATACATTAAATAACACATGAATATTTAATGAGTGCATATGGTCCAACATATTCTTAGAGAGTCTGAAGTAACCTTTGCAACCAATCCAAGGATCCATTCCTACTTTAAGCTTACTACCATAAATCACTTGCCATGCCAACCATGAGCCAATTATAAAAAAATAAATGCACATTTCCTTTCGGTTAATAGATGATCCAGGTGGATATCGGTGGCCACCCACCTTTTCCGACTGGCTCAAAACAGTTTTCTAGCAATTTTGGCAATTTACTATTTTTAGCAGTTTTTAACTTCCTGGACCATTTTGAGGGCCCAAATGAAGGTTTTTCAAGATCGAGGTTCTCAATAATATCCAAAGGCATGATTGAGCCCCCAAAATGAATTTCCTCGATGATACCTTTCCAAGGAGCTATCATATGCCTAAAACGAAGATCGTATGCAAAAGTTACGACCCCGGGAAGTTGATGTACTAACTTACCCAAACATGGCCCACGTGACTTTTGGTGCTTCATCTCCTAGGGTTAGGTTTTTGGATGTCTAGGGTTTTTGGCATTTCTGTTTATTGTAAGAATTCCTTCAAAGCCTCATTGTAATCATCTTCTTGTGAATGCGAGTAGCCATCACATCTCTTCTCAAAGATAACCTGCAACCATTCTAGCGAGTCTTTCACTCTGTATTTTTACAGTCTCTGTACATTTATTTCATTAATAGAAATCATGTTTTATTGTATATCTGTGTTTATGGTTGCATCTATGAAACATATCTGTTATATTATCGAATATCTGTGATATCTCTATGAATTTCTTTATTATATCTCTGATCTCATTTCGTACCGAAAATAATTTGGATCAGTGGTATTAGAGCAGGTTGTTCTTGATTGTTTTTTCAGTGCATGTCCCCGATGAGGTCCGAGTATAGCAAGTTGGGTCTCCAACTTGTCTCTCTTGAGGACAATCGCTCTTGCACACCCAAGAAACCCTCAATGGCGGAAAAAAAAGAAAAGCGATGGAGCAGACGATCCTATCAATCTATTGCTTGAGCAAGTTCTCATGCGACAGAGGGATGAAATGATGGAGAATTTTTCCCACATCCTTCAACACCTCTCGATAGTGTCAAACGCATCTTCATCAAGCGACCACTTTGGAGGCACCTCGCCTTTTAAGGTACAGGTCAATTTTGATATTCCTATATTTGAAGGTCAGATAGATGTGGATGCCCTAGATAAATGGTTAAATCTGTTAGAAGGTTATTTCTTTGTTCACAATTTTTCCGACAGAGAAAAGATAATCTTCGCGCTCCTTAAGGCTCTCCCCCTTGTCAAACATTAGTGGGAAACTTACTAGGAGCAGAGTTCCACAGAGGAGTCCAGAATATATGGGGTCGAGCCCACTTGGGATTTTTTTGTGGATGTGGTAAAGGAATGATATTACCCTGTTGGAAACTATGAGGACCAGTACATGAGATGGACCACACTGCGGCAAGAGAGGGGCCAAGTAGTTATGGAGTTCACCAATACCTTCCATACCTTGTGCACCAAGCTCGATATCAAAGACTCTAAACGACATTTAGTTCTGAAATACCGTGGGGCTCTACACAGATACATCCAAACTGAAATGGAATTTATGGACATCTCATCACTCAGTGTTGCCTATCGATATGTTGTTAAAATTGAGAAGAAATTTAAGCACCAAAACAAATGGGATTTTGGGTCTGCAAATCCGCAACAACCAAAGTATGACAAAGACAACCCTAACAAACATTCTCCTGAAAACCAGTCCAAGCCACAGGAAAAGAAGGGCCACAGGAAGACAAAGGACACTGGAAAATGGTGTAATTTCCACAAAATCCCCTGGCACAACACCGATGAATGTCGCTCAAAACAGTCATTAGTCGTTAAGATCAAAGACAAGGAGCCGAACCCTGATTCTGAATCTGATTCTGAAAATACTAGTAAAGGACAGATCATTGGCGTAGACCCCACTGCTATTGTTGCGACCACAACAATTCAACCAGAAGAACCAACAGATCCTAAAGAGGGGGAGCGCCTTTTTCATTCACAAATGTAGGTGAAGGGGACCCCGCTGCATTTTATTGTTGATAGCGGAAGCCAGAAGAACCTCATCTCAGCAAAGGTCGCCAAACAGTTGGGATTGTTGACAACACCACACCCGCAACCATACAACATCAGGTGGCTTCGACAAGGACGAGATCTTCATGTCAACCAACAGTGTCGATTTTCATACGGCATCCAACCCTTCAAGGATGAGGTATTATGTGATGCTACCCCACTGGATGTTTGTGATGTTCTCTTGGGCCAACCATATATATGGAGACGCCATGTTGTTTATGAGTCTCGACCTCGTAGTGTCATTGTTACTTTGGGGGGTCATCTCTACAGAATACCAGAGGTAGTTCCAACTATTATTCCACCTAAAAAGTGTCTCAAGCTAGTATCTCATACTGCAAAATTCAACTTCGTCACAATTTGTTCAAAAAGGGAACAAAAGGACACTGCAACCACTATAGCCTCGCCCCCTGCACCTTCTATCCAACAGAAGCAGGTCGAAAAGGTTGCAACAAAGTGAAAAGATTCCTTCTTCACACCGACCTCTCATGTAGCTCGACTTGTTGAAAAACCTCAGCTTCAACAGGTTCATGACAGACTTCCACAAACTAAGCAGCACGACGTCTCCAACAATACAAGTAACTCACCAAGATGTAGATTCAGCAAATGCTTTTCCCTCTCCCACGGGAACTCAACACAATGGAGACCATTTCTTCCTAAGGAGGGAGTATTGATCTAGGTGGATATCGATGGCCACCCACCTTTTTTGATTGGCTCAAAACAATTTTCTGGCAATTTTGACAATTTATTATTTTTAGCAGTTTTTAACTTCTGGGGACATTTTGAGGGCCCAAATGAAGGATTTTCGAGATTGTGGTTCTCAATGATAGTCGAAGCATGATTGATCCCCCAAAATGAATCTCCTCAATGATACCTTTCCAACGAGCTATCATGCGCCTAAAACAAAGATCGTATGCAAAAGTTATGACCCCAAGAAGTTGATGTACTAACTTACCCAAACAGGGCCCACATGACTTTTCGCGCTTCATCTCCTAGGGTTAGGTTTTTGGATGTCTAGGGTTTTTGACATTCCTGTTTATTGAAAAAATGCCTTCAGAGCCTCATTTTAATCATCTTCTTGCGAACGCGAGTAGCCATCACATCTCTTCTCAGAGATAAGTTGCCACCATTCTAGCGAGTCTTTCACTTTGTATTTTTACAGTCTCTGTACATTTCTTTCATTAATAGAAATTGTGTATTACTGTATATCTGTGTTTATGGTTGCATCTCTGATACATTTATGTTATATTATTGAATATCTGTGATATCTCTGTGAATTTCTTTATTATATCTCCACTCTCATTTCGTACCGAAAATAATCTGGATCAATAGATGTATTTTTCAAAGTTTCTTATCTAGTTGTTTAGGGGCATAAGGTCAATATATTTTTATCTCGTGACTAGGTAACATAGGCTTGATCCTCCCTGTATGGGGTGATATCCAATGATCATGGGCATTGATTTGGCATTTGGACATCACAACACCTAGAAACACGGGCCTCAAACCATTTGTGGGAGCGTGGGAATATCTCCGCAATAGGATTTTGGTATCACTAATTTCCAGTACTTACAACAAATAAATCTTCTTTGTGGGTCAAAGTATAACAATGTTGATGTAATAGTCCTTAAATCCTGGTACTTTGATTTTATGGTGACATTAACGACTCTCCCCCTATCGTGCAAAAGAGATACGATAGTGGAATGGCTCCCTGAGTCCAATGAAAATGTGACTTCCCCTCTAGTTTGGCATTGTTTCTTTTGTTGTTGGCTTTGGAATAGGCATCAGATTGTTTCAGTTTAGGTGGCGAAGGATGATTTGGGATTCATTATGTCGCACCAGAGGGTATGATCCAAACAAGGTAGGGGTGACCATATTCCTCCCGGTTGAATCACCATTAGATCTAGAAGCACTAGGATCAGAAGCAAGAGGCACATATCTGAGAATTATCCATAGGGATTAGCCTCCCCTAGTCAACAAAACATTGAGCATACTTCCATAGGTTAGGGATGTAAGATCGAATGGTTTGATCACCGTGGTAACTCTCTGGGGTTTTCTCCAAGCACGTTATCGGGTTCGTCCTTTCCCTCCAACGCTCCTCGGGCCTCTACAACAAATACAATGAGCCACAATTCATGGGACTTTCCTTTCGTCTCTCCACACTCCTCGTCCGATGGGAACACACAACTAGTTCACGATGCCTTGGGCATCCTCCAACTTTGATTTTTGAGCTTCATAGTGAGGTAGACGACCTCAAATTCAGGCTTGACTTGTGGGACCTTCGAATCTCCATGCTTGTGGAAATGTGAGACAATCCAGATGCTCTGTTAGCTCAAGATACAGTATGTACGTAGCGACCCATTCTCCTTCCTCTAGGATGACTTGATGATACCTCAATTGAAGGCAAGGTTCATTTCTCTGATTAGATGTCTTTGTTTCAAAAGACAAGTTATTAGTTTAGTTTTGTATTTTTGGCTAGCTCTTTGGCCTCGATTTTATTCTATATCTGTGTTACTGGTTCAATCTTTTGTCCCTGCGAGGCATATCAAACTTGAAATTTCACTGACATCAAGTTGGTTTCCATTTATGGGATCTTTGTCCCAAGAATAAACTTGTATGCTTGATATTGTTTATATAGAAAACATACCTATAAAAAACATAAGCTTGATCCTATGCAAATTCTCCAAATACTTTCAGTGTTAAAGATTGACTAAAAAATTCAATGTTTTTGATACCCCAACCCCCAAATTCTTATGTATGTGTGTGAGGAGTTATTATTTGTGTTATACTAGTTTTTAAAATGAAGAAATGTTTAAAATAAAAATACAAATGTTTGAAATGATAAGGAGTTTTGTCACATTTACTAAAAACGTGTTAAAAATTACAATAATATATATAGTTTTATTTTTTTCTAAATCATAGTAGAACACTATATTACTATAGTAAATATGATACAAAATGGTGACCCTGGTCTGCCAAAAGGAAACCAAACCAGGTTTACACCTTACTTCTCATCCTTGATCATATGCATAGAGGTTACTAGTCTACCAAAACTGGAAACCAGACCAATCCTCCATTTTAAAGTTTGAGAGGCATATCCACAAAAACGAGAAAAAGCTAACTATCCAATCAACTAAGTCTGGGATTATTTGTGTGTCTTTGGATGAGACTACCAAAGACTACAACTACCTACAACACACCCCACTACATCCTGGGCATAACTGCTAGTACCGACAAAAGGAAACACAGACAAAAAACTAAAAAGCACTAGAATACTTGGGAGTGGTATGCCACCCCTCCTACTTGGCCTTTGTTGTCCTCCTTTGGGGAGATTGTTTTGGTCCTTCAGATATGAGCCGGTCCTCCTTGGCCATCTACAGGTGTTATGTCCAGATGGTGTACATATATCAAGAATAGATGGAACTGCGCTACGAGCCGCTCTTGCTTACTTTGCTAGTTCTTCTATACATCCACTAACAACTTGACGATGGTTTCTAACCCACTGATTCGATGATGAATTTCTTCCAACATGGGTTTAATCTCCCGGTGGTCATCCTTGCGTGCCTCCTCCCGATCATACTTTACCTTACCTATCATCATTTTGGTGACCCATGTTGTCTCGATCATTCTGTAATAGAGGGGTTCCCTGGGGCGAGTAGCCCCCAAATATTTTATCCAGTCTACCTCGTGGGAAATCTCCCCCCACTCCTTTCCACTCTGCTCCTCTTTGATCTCTTCCTCCCACTTATTCACTCCTTCCTTCCCTTTCTGCGAGACCTTCGTCTAGAACGTGTTTGCTGCATCTCTCACAACCTACTCGATTCTCGTCAAACACATCGAGATTTATGGGATCTCCTTCCCCTAGGGACTTCTCTTTCTCTTGGTATGTTTCATGCGTGCCATGCCCCTATACTTACCTGACTCTCTACTATGCCCTTTCTCTTGGTTTCTCACTCTACATCTCCCCTTAATCGACCTGAGCTTGAGACTATACCTTTCACCACTAGCTAAACCCTTTTGGTTGTAGCCCTGTCTACAACTCTTCTTCTTATAAAGGTATCTCTTCTGAGTACATGTACCTCCTACTAATTCTAGATTGAGGTGGTGAGATCGACCCTCCTTATTAGTGGGTAAGGAATATTGGGCCATTATGCTAAGATCACTTCTCCAGTCCTTGCTTCTATCCATGTTATCTCTGTATCTGGATGCTCTGGATCTCGTACTTTTCCCGGGGGTCGATGACCCGCCCTTAATTACCACCATCTCCAAGCCCCTTATCTCGCCATGAATTTCCGACCTACAACTTGACCTCTCTCCCACACTATCTTCTCTAACCTTTTTATTGGTTTGTACTCCCTTCAGTCTGCCCACTTGTTTCATGTCTTGTTCCCATGTGATAGCTGGGGGCTAGGTGTTGTGACCATCATATGCCTCCTGGGTCCCACGCTGGGTTGAAGAGCCCCGCATCATCCCCGATGTGACCATCATCCCTGAAGCTGCCACCATGATCTCATTCTACCAAGTGTATGTTATCTGATATGAGTTGACCCCTTGGGATTCTGGACCAAACCTCGTCCATCACATATCCCTCACTGTTCACTCCTTCATTGGCTAGCCTATCATCCAGGGCATTAGCTAACCTACGAATCCATCTAAACTCTATCATGTTCAAGGTTTGCAGGTACTTCCTGATTCTTTGAAGGGAGTACGCTAGACACCAATGCCTTAACACCTTTTCGACCTTGGTTCCATACTGAAGTTTCTTCATTGTGTTGATGACCAGTGTCGAATATCCCTCCACGATGACATTCGCCATACCCTCTCTATGTAGAATTTCCAGGCCTAGTTCCATAGCTCCAAACCCTGCCGCATTATTTTTAGAGTTACCTATGCTCCCATCATACAAGCATATGATGATCCCTTCACTATCTCTTATCACCCCGTCAGCTCCTGCCAATCCAGGATTTCCTTTCAACGCCCTGTCAAAATTCAACTTTATGAAGCCTGTCGGAGGAGGAAACCATGTATTGATTCCTATCTGAATATGTGGAGCTCAGGCCATAGGTATGTTAAAGCTCCATTATTTCAAATGAAACAATTCCATAATTCTTAGATCTTGGCCTGAGTTCTAGTTTTTGGAATTGTTAAGGTTAAAGCTTTGTATTGTCTCTCTTATTTGGGTTATAATAATATCCTTTGTCCTAGAGGTCGGTTGGCTTTCATTCCTAAAAATTCTCATGTTTTGTTCTTTCCAAATCACCCATAATACCATCCCCGATGTTATCCCCCAACACAGGTTAACCACCTCATTATCGCTATACCTCTCCTTCTAGTTTTTAATTGTGGACTTGATATCACCCCTTATCCTATTTGATTGGCGGTAAATTATAGCCACCCAATCCCAGATCTCGCCTATATAGTTGCACAGATCTAAGAGGTGATCAATCGTTTCTTCCTGGATCTCACACAAATGACATCTTGAGGGTCCATTGAATCCTCTTTTTGTTAGGTTCTCCCAAGTCAATATCTTATTGTGTAAGATTAACCATTTAAACACTTTAATCTTGGGCCATTGAGGGAAATTTCATAGCTTCTCCCAGTGGGGTTCTGGATTTTATTGGTCCTTTCCTACTATATAGTGTTGTGATTCTTTTAGATTGAATTCCCCTCATTTTTTCCTTCCCCATCTTAATTGATCTTCCTCTTCCAAGACCCAAATTTTCCTCTTTCCCAATTCCTTCTCAATCTCGTTTACCATCAAGCCTCCCTGAGCTCTGTTTTGTGGTTGTATGTTGTCCCAAATTCTCCATCTGGCGTTCTCCTCCCTCTGTTTCCAGTAATGATAGACTTTCATTTTCCCTTGCCCAATCATCTCTTTCTTGATAACCTCTCTGTATTGGTTTTCCATTCTAGGTTCATGTTGCCAAGCATCCTCCCAGAATCTCATTGTTCTCCCATTCCTAATTTCCCAAAAAATGTGACCATGTATCCATTTTTTATTTCTCCAGGAAAAATTCCAGATGGTTGAACCTTCCCCTGTACCTGTGAACCTGATCATCTCCTGGGGGTTGACACTTGGGGTGTATTTTTATTTCCACAACTTAACCCATGGCACCGAGCTCTCTTTTACCCACCTCCACCATAGTTTTTCCTTGTAGGCATCGTTGGTTACCTAAGGGTCTTGTAGCCTGAGGCCCCCTTTGTCCTTTGGTCTGCACAATTTGTCCCACGCCACTAAAGCCCATTTATTTTTATCCTCATCTCCTCTCCAAAGAAAGTCTCTTTGGATTTCTCTGATTTTTTGTAAGATTCCTTTTGGGGCTGGAAACATCGACATAAGATAGGCAGGGATTGCTTGTAGGATTTATTTTTTTAGGATTAACCGACCCGCTAGGTTAAAAATTATGTAAGTCCAATTTCTAACCCTCTCTTGCATCTTGTTGATGACACCTTCCCACGTTGTATTCCTACAAGCCTTGTCTGTTAGGGGCACCCTAAAATACTTTGTTGGGAGTGTTTTCCACTCAAACCCAAAAATCTTGGCCAGGTTCCTTTGGACTGCAAGATTTGTGTTGAAAAAGTAAATCATAGATTTAGAGTGGTTTATTTCATCCCCAGAGGTTTCTCCAAACTATGTTAAAATTATTTTGTACATCATTGCTTCCTTGACCATGGGGATTTTTTGGAGCAAGGTATCGTTCACAAATTGTTGGTGTGTTGAGGTTGGGCAGTCTTCAAATGGTTTTAGGCCTTTGATTTTGCCTTCGGTCGTTGTTGTCTCTATTCTTCTACTAAGCCCTTCCATCATTAAAATAAATAGGAAAGGGGATACAGGTTCCCCTTGTCTTATACCCCTAGAGGGGTAGAACAGTTTGGTTGGAGCTCCATTTACTAGAAGCGAGAAACTAGTTGTAGAAACTAAGATTATTACCCATTTAATCCAGTGATGGTCAAACCCAAAGGCTTTCATCGTTTTCTCCATATAGTGCCAGCTTATTTTGTCATAAGCTTTGGCCAAATCCAACTGGATTAACATCCCCACTTTATTTTTACTTTTTAGGGTGTGTATTGTTTCATGGGCTTGTATGATGTTATCCAGTATCTGCCTCCCCTCCAAAAAACCCACATGTTCCTTTGATATTAGAGTGGGGAGTAGGGGTTTCAATCTATTAACTATTACTTTCGAAATGATCTTATACACCACATTACACAGGGCTATCAGTCAATATCGATCAGGAGTTCTGGCTTCATTTTTTTTTGGATCAGAGTGATCATCGTGGCGTTTAGAGATTTCATGATTGAGGTTGAGCGTCTAGAGTCCTCCACTATACCATAAATATCATACTTAACCACATCCCAACAATCTTAAAAAAAATCCATTGTGAAACCATCTGGGCCTGGGGCCTTTCCATTTGGCATCTCCTGGATCACTTGGTCAACTTCTTCCTTTGATATGGGTTTGAAAAGGTTGACATTGTGCCCCTCCATTACCAACTTATGGATGTGCCTTACAATCCTCTAGATTGTCTTAGTCTGGTCCAGGTTGGGTTCTTTGGCTATCTCTTGGAAACATTCGACCAGAGTGTTTTCAACGTCCTGGTGGTACTCTCTCTCTATCCCATCCTGATCCCGGATCTTCAAAATTTTGTTATGAGATCTTTTCGCTATAGTTGATGTGTGGAAGAACTTGGTATTTCTCTCCCCTTCCTTAAGCCACTGAACTCTAGACTTTTGTCACCACGGGGTCTCTTCTTGCTTACATCTGGCTTCCCAATCCTGGAGTAATTGGTTCTCCTCTTTTTTCCTTTCCTCGGTGTAGCCTTCTTGAATGCACTGCTCCTGAAGCCTTTCCATTCTTTCCTCTATCAATTTTTTAGCCCGATCTATGTTTCTAAAAACTTCTCTGTTCCACTTCTTGAGTTTTTCCTTTATGTTCTTGAGTTTTTTCTGAAGTCTAAACATATGTTTCCCTTGTTCCTAGGTTTCCTCTTGCCACCAAGCTTTGATGTTCTCCTTGAAGGTTGGGTGGTCAATCTAGAACTTCTCAAATCTTAAAGGCATGTTCTTTGGTGTTGCCTAAAATTTTGCCTCCATTCACACCGGCTAGTGGTCTGATCCCCCCTAGGGGAGGATGTTTCCTTCCATAGATAAACCTTGCAAGACTATAGATTCCTAGATTAGGAATCTGTCTAGCCTTGTAGCCACTTGGTGGTGTAAATTTCTTTTATTGTTCCAGGTAAATTGTCCATTACTAGTCCTAATATCCACTAGTTTCGTTATATCTATGAAAGCTATGAACTCTTTCACATCTCTGTCCAATCTTCTATTGCCCCCTTTTTTCTCATCCAGGGTAGCTATAATGTTGAAGTCCCCCGCTAGAATCCAATGAAGGTTACTATTCCATTCCCTTAGGTTTTCTAGGTCTAGGAGCATTCTTCTTTTATCTTACAACATATGGGGTCCATATACATTGGTGCATATGACCTCCTCCGTGTTCCCTATCACTTTCATTTTTACAGATAATGAGTGCCTTGTGGCTTCTGCTAAGAGTAGATTCACCGATTGTGGGTTCCATAGGGTGAGAATGCCTCCCGCCGTGTTTTGACTATCTATAGTCAGAAAATTGTACCTATTATAGTACTTCTTACTTATTATTGCCATTCTTTCCATATTACATTTGGTCTCTTGAATGAAGCATATATTTGGTTGTTCCATCTTCAGTCTATTTTATAGGTTTCTTTGTTTTCTAAGGTTGTTCAGGCCCCTTATGTTGCAAGTTATAACCTTCAATTTTAAACATGTGGGGGGGAGTTGGGAAAAATATTTTTGATCTTACCTGAGTTTATCATAAGCGCTCCTAATTCATGTAGGGCTATACTGTTTGATTTCCTCCCTTTCTTCCATCTTTCGTGCTTTGGTGAGAGTTGTGCCTGACCGTCCCCTGTTTTGATGCCTAGGTTTCCTATTTCTACATGCATGTGTTTGGTTCCCTTGGTTTTTACTTTCACCCTCAAAAGGAAGAGGTATTGGATGTGATCCAATTGATATGTTGGTATATTGTCGACTCCTTGCTTTTTCCATTGTTCCAGTATATTGGGGAGGTCTATCTCTTCCCTTTCCATGATATCTCGTAGGTCTGGATCTTATGTTCCAACCTCGCTTGGTTTCATTTCTGAATCACCATATACCTCCTGCATTAGGGTATTTGTGTCTCTATCTCCTTCTTTAGTTGTTCCCTTGTTGTGCCCGTGATTTCCTTGAGGGTTTTGATTAGGTTTGGTATTTTTTGCTTCATGTTCATTTGTCTCCCTTTCCTTTTGCCTTTTTTGTTCCTCCTCTTCCCCCTGTTTTGGATTTCCCCGTCCTTCGAATCTATTCCTTGATTCTGGGTTGCTCGTTCTTGGGGGTTTTTCTTGCCTCTTATTTCCTCTGCCTTTGTGGTTTGGCCTAACAAAACCGTCCTCATCCTGGTGTTGTTTTGAGTTTTCCTGCTCCAATTTTTTGTTTAGCGGGCATTCTCTTAGTAGGTGCATGTATTCATGACACCTTTTTCATCTAAACGAGATCTGTTCATAGTCTATGCTTTGCATCCATTCCTCATCCTTAAACTCCAGACTTATTTCCTTCGGGAGTGCCACTGAGACATCCATCTATATACAAATTCTCGCATAGGATGTATGCTTCCCTTTTAAGGCTGCATCAGATGCCTTGACATATTTCCCTAACTTTCTCCCTATGGCTTCAAAGGTGGACTCCAACCAGTAATCCGGCGGGAGGGAGTATAGCCTGAGCCAGACTGGGACGCATTTAAAGGTCTCCTTTTTTGGGGAGAAGTTTTCCTTCCAAGGTCGCAAGTACAATCCCGCTGATGCATGGAAATACGATCCCCCCTCAAAGATCTTATCTCTGTCTTCTAAATTCATGAAGACTGTTGTAAAAAAACCTTTTGATCCCAGGTGGAGGTCTACTTCTCCACTCGACTTCCATTGTTACTTTATCCAGCTACACTGGGTCTTTTCTGTAGGTCATAGACCCATAACTTGCAGATCAAGGCATGTGTCTTCATCTGGTCTCTGAAGAGTTGGGTCTGGGAATCTTCTAGAATAACCTTTGGGATTAACATTGTTTTTTGTTTGCATGGGTTGTTCCCTCCTCCCCCACTTGGGTTTGTCGATTCTGATGTACTTCTTCGGGCCTCCTTGGTCTCCTCCCCCACTCGTTATCTTTTTCCCTAGTTATCCTCATTATGTTGCTTTGACTCCGACCCCGAGGTCCCTGTCAGAGGGTCCTTAAACCCTACATCGCATGGAATTTTCCCTCTATCCACCACAACTTGCTTGTCGGAGGGAGTCTCGCTCCTTCCCCCTTTGGTTACCATTCGTCTCACTGTAAAACCTGTAACCCTAGAACCAACCCCTAGAATCTTTCGTCAGAGCCTGTCAATCTTCTCTTAGATTTCTTTAAAAATAATTATAATAATATATATTAAAACAATATAAAAATATATATTAAAACAATATAAAAATATATATTTAAAAAATTAAAAAGAAAAAAAAAATTATATTAAAAAACATTTTAATACTTTAAGTATGTATGACCATTAATATTTATTAATATTATTAACGATTTAATATTAATATGCATAAAAATATTATGCATATAAAATTATATAATATTAATATTATAACACAAAGTTATACCAAACAATTTAAATGTTTTTTTATTATTCGTTGTTAATATATTTTGTTATATAAGGATTTTAACTTTAAACAAATTGACAAGGAAAGGCTTGATTAACCCAAGAGAGCCAAGAAAGTGTGGACTGTCATGGAAATGACATTAGAAGCGGGGCACCCCTTGCCCAAAAGCTCTTCCCAAGCTCTTCCCCGTGCTTGTGCACTGTCATGGAAATGACATTAGAAGCGGGGCACCCCTTGCCCAAAAGCTCTTCCCAAGCTCTTCCGCGTGCTTTTGTAATGCTTCCCACAAATTACAAAGTTCATAGAAATTAAAAAATGGCGGGAATAGAGTTTCTAAATTTTAAAAGTGGTTCCATGCATTTAAGTTTAGTATATAATAATAATAATAATAATCTATTTTTAAGATTATGGTCAAGCCAGCGCACCAAATTGGTGTATGAGACCCCCTCCGCCCAACGATTTGACTGGTAAAGTCTACGAAGGTATACATACCCTACTCCCCTCTGGATTTGAACCTATAACCTCTTAAAAGGAAAGACATGTTCTTAACCATTAGGCCCACTTAGGATGTATATATACTAAGTATATAAGTTTAGTATATATTGTGACCTACATAGTCACAAAAACAAGTAAACATTTTATCACATATTTGTGTAGATTATTGACCAAAATGTCAATTAGATTAATCAAATTATGCAACTTATGCAACTTTTAAGAAGAAGGAGATCTAAAATCTAAACGATAGTGTATCTAACAATGCATCATTAAATGTAATATATGTTGGAATATATATCATTATATCTTAAACATTTCAAATCCAACAATACATATTTCAAAAAATATTGCATTTATTATTATATTGTTTATAATGCATCATTAAGTGTAATATATATTGAAATATACATTATTAAATCTTAAGCATTTCAAATCCAACAATACATATTCCAAAAAATATTGCATTTATTATTATATTGTTTATTGATCAAACTAGATGCATCATTAAATGTAATATATATTGAAATATACATTATTAAATCTTAAGTATTTCAAACCCAACGATATATATTCCAAAAGATATTGCAATTATTATTATATCGTTTATTAATCAATCTGACTTGCATTGATTATTGACCAAAATATCAATTAGATTAACCAAGCTATGTAACTTTATGTCTATAATGCCTTAGCTCATATATTACGGTCTCATCAGATTGCTCCCTAGCGAAAACAACTTTGGAAATGGGACCTGGCTTACAAAATTAAACTCTTCTTTTGGTTAGTATTGGACTCTAAAATTTTCGCTTGGGACTTATTGCAAAAAAGAGGCTAGTGCGGTTCGAACATTTGTCCACTTTGTTTTAGGGAAGAGGAGTCCATCTCACATCTTTTCATTTTCTGTACATACACTAAAAAGTTGTGGAAGAAGTTATACACTCTCTATAACCTTGCTACAATTTGAGGAGGTATTATTTTGACTAGTTGCTTTGAAGATTGGATAAAGGTGGATAAATCTCACAAAACTTTACTTATTATTGTGCGTTGGCATGTGTGGATGGAAAGAAATAGTTGTATTTTTTAACACTGTTCCCCCTCATAAATGAGAGTCTGCATCAAAATCAGAGGGATGACGAAGCCAACTAGTTGTCAAATGCAAGCAATGACAAAAGCCAGGATTATGAAGACCCCAGTTTTTAGTTTGGAAAACATTTGTTGGTTTGATGGTGTTGCTCAACAAAATGGTACCCTTTGTGGGGCTAGAGGTGTTATAAAGATTATTGGGAAGACAACATATAGATGGACTCTAAATTGTGGGCAGGGTTCCAATACTAGAGCATAACTTCTTGGGGTTTGGGCATCCTTAACATTATCAATGCGTTTAAATTTAGATTGCTTACATGTCCTTGGATATTCAAAGATTGTCATAGATTGGATCAACCATTTCTACAGGCTATAAGTTACCTCTCTCATGGGATGGAAGACAAAGATTAGAGAACTCATTGCTTAATTCATGGATATCAAGTTTTCCCATATATATCGTGAAGAAAATATGGAAGTAGATGCACTATCTAAGCAAGCTTTACAGGTCCCAGAAGGAAGGATATTTTATAATAAATGGCAGGATGGCCACGAGGGCCCCCCACTCACTCTTCAGCTATATCCTTGAGGGATTTTCATGATTCTGAAACTTTTTTTATTTTAGCCTCCTCACTACTAGTATTGTTCCTCTTTGACACCTAACCGAGAACTATTTTGTTACTGTTTTGATTAGCTGTCTAGTGGAGAATATTGACACATATTTTGTATATTCTTTGTCCCTTTGTGTGACTATACATTTTTGTAAATCATTTGAGGCTGGACTTTTGGTAATACTTGTTGATCTCAATAAACTTTTCATGTTGGAGGAAGGACAAAATACATGTTTTGATTGTAATTTGAGAACCACATATATTAATATATGGAGAAATTTTCTACTTTAAAAAACAAAAACAAAAACAAAACTAAACTTTTAACATGAAAATAATTTGAACAATAACTATTATACATCAAACAATGCATCATTAAATACAATATATGTTTAATATATACATCATTAAATCTTAAACATTTTAAATTCAACCTTATATATTTCAACATATATTATATTTATTATTACATTTATTTAAGTATATAGGAGCTTCTGCAGTGCAATAATATTATTTTTGGGATTAACTGCGTAGTGTAAATCATTAAGTTATGACCCATATTCATGAGTATTAGTCGCAACTGACCAATAATTCTCATGATGATTTGAATAGTGCCCATTGCATCGGGTGATGCTCACAGGGGTGAAAAAATGGGATTGAAGCCAACAAAATGAATCACATAGCATCAATCACCACTTTCGGGGCTTGCACCCGGTAACCAGGACTTCCCAGATGGTCACCCATCCCAAGACGCCTCTGGCTCAAGCGTGCTTAACTGTGGATTTTTCCCCACAATCAAACCCACTTACCTTGCTACCCCATTTGCAAAACCTTAACAAGTATTGTGCCTTATAAACTATCCCATTTGCTTTACATTTATTATTAATCATCCATCTAAATTAACTTGCAAAACAAAGTAACTTTTAAAAAAATGCTCATACAAATTTATACTAATAACTTCGTGTCAATCTTAATTAGCTTCCAAAACGAAGTATACTTTAAATAAATTAATTAATTAAAAAAAAAAAAAAAAAACAATTTTGCAACAATCTAATATAAAAGGAATCCGTGTATGTTGACTTGAGTATATAAAGGAACCCACTAAACTTGTACTATATCTACCTAACAGCTTAGTGGATGGTAAATATAACGAACCAAGGTACTAGATCTACTTAAATAATAAAGTTGAGTACTAGATCTACCTAACAACTTAGTGGATGGTAACTATAACGAACCAAGGTACTAGATCTACTTAAATAACGAACCAAGGTACTAGATCTACTTAATGTAGTAACAATTGAATGGAGAATGAATATAAGGAATTATTACCTACTATTTGAATTAATTTGTTTTGTTATTAACATTACATACATTTTCTTCGGGTTAAATTTCTAATTTATGATAAATTATTTTTGTAATTAAAAACCTTATAAATAATTTAATATTAATTTTAAAATTTTATTATTATGAATTAATTATAATTAATCATATTTATAAGTTTATTTTTAAAATTTAAAATTAATTTAAATTATATTTTTTTCATGGTATCATTAAATTATAAAATGAAAACTACAATTTACTAAAAAAAAAAATTTACAATCTCTATAAATATTAACCATTTTAAATAAATGATATTCAATTTTTTTCTATATAGTCTTTAAGAGTCTAGAAATATGTTGGTTTGCCCAAAAGGAGACCAGGCCAACTGATGGAACAAGCAAAACAAAGATATCAAAGTTTTCAAATCCTCTATCATTACCAATAAGAAGGACCAGTATGGTAAAGAGGGCATGTACACTATAATAGACTAGAAAAATTAAAAGACTCGAGACTATTGCAACCAAATCAGCTGCACAAATTTTGAACCTGAGGTGCCACCTTGGGTCGTTTCGCATCAACACTATTATTTGTATGAGAAGGACCAACACCATGAGATTGTCCACTTCCTTTTACCAGTTGAATGGTGCCCCCATTCCTTTTCACCAGCCATGAAACCATAGAATCAACAATTTATTTTGCCCCTCCAAATTCTCCAGTGGCTGGATGAGTTTCCTGTATTCCTTCTCTTTGGGTATCATTCCCAAGACCACCATGGTTTTAACATGCCAATATAGTTTTACAGTCATGTTGAATTTAGTGTCTTTATTTCTTGTGCAACCCAGATCAGGGACTAAGTCCCCCACCTCCTCAACGTCCTCATGGTACGCACACACCATCTGAACTTCCTCTTCAACGTAATCCATTGTCACCTTGGCCTTAGACGAGATTGAGTGTTGATAATGACCAATTCTTTCCTCTTCTACCAAAGCAACTCTGGTTTTACTGTCCGAAGAAGAAGCAACATTGCCTTTCTGAGAAGCCATGAGAAAGTAAAACCCTGAATGCCAATTTAGCTAGACACACTTAAGAAAGGAAACAAAAGCAAGAAAACACCTCCAAACCAAATACATATCCCTAAAAAGGAAATTCCTCCCACATTTTGCCATAATGGAGGTGAGTACTAGGCCACACAAGTCGTCAATCATTAAAACATGAAGGGTTTCCATCACCAACACCCACATCATTCTCACATAAGCCTTGGTCTGAACACAAAGTGCAACGAATAAACTTGGAGGAAGGGACGAAGGATGCGCCTGGGGTGTACCACCCTCATAACTCTCTCCAACTTAGCTTTGATGACTTGTAGCCTCTCCTCTCGTCGTATGATCGTGGCTTGTCAGGCCAGTTGTCACCCCATTCGGGTGGAATTTTTTTTAAGGATACAGATGTGGGCTTTGATTCACTTATGTGTGCACGGGTCATGATACCATTTAATATAATATCTATGGGTGCAACCACACGTTCAACCACTACCTCAAGGTGCCCCCATGGCTTTAGGTTGGACCCTTATGGGAATTGAGCCTTTCCCAACGATTAAAAACTCATCGCTTTCCACCATTGGATCCAAACCCTTTGGGCAAAAGAATGAAAGACATGCAGGTGGGCTTTAATCCACTTATGTGTGCCAGGGCACAATACCATTTATTATAATATCTCTAGATGCAACCACATGTTGGACCGCTGCCTCAAGGTAACTCAATAACTCAAGGTTAGACCCTCACAAGAATTGAACCTTACCCAATAATGAAAAAGAAATGACCAATATCTTAAGTACATAATAGTCAATACATTAAAGATATAATAAAATCATGAATAAAAACATGATCATGATACCAATTTTATAGAATGATATCAAAATAATTAATAATTAACAATAAGTATATTTTAATATTTTTTCTTCTAAATCCTATCAAACTCCACAACATTATAAACCAAACATTAAATATCATTATTAAAATACACTCACAACATTATAAACAGAGTATTAAATATCATTATTGGAATTTAAATGTGCAACCATTTAAATAGAAATTTAATTGTAAAAAGTTAGAAATTTAATCGTAAAAAGTAATGGCAAACATTATGTACTGGATAGTAAATAATAAATGCTATATGCTAGATATATACAGAGACCCGAATCTGGGGAATATGCAAATTGTATAGGCGAAATCTAATGGTGAACAAAAAAACGATCTTTTTAAAACTCGTTCATTATCATCATGATGATGGGATGCTTAAAAAGAATAATAAATGCTATATATATGTTAAATATAAAGTTTCTTGAGATCCATCGATACAACATATAAATTAATATATGCTGCATATGCTAAACATATACAGTTAAACAACGTATGACGTATCATAAATAAAAAATATATATATTGAGTTAATAAATTAATGTATGCTGTATGTTATTAAATACTTATTGATTTTTTCAGAAGAAATTTTTTTCATGTATTATAATAAGGTTTTGTAATCAAAAAATACAGTTCAGTGATTTTATTAAAAAGAAATTTACTGTTCCATCCCCATTTAATTGTTTCCATGACCACAGGAAAAAGATATTTCCATGTCTGTTTCCACATCCATTCCAGTTAATAGACAGTCGGTCTAATATTACATACAAAATAAGAATAATATAGCATCGAGTCCAGGGCTAAGGTTTCAAGACTAATATAGAGTGATATATTGAGGGGATCCTCATGTACTTTTGTCCAATGTTGATAAGTCAAAATACAAGTCAGTCTTCAGTTTTGATAGAGCTTTTTTAGACACTGTATCTGCCTCCACATTTGTTTCTTTGTAAATATGTGAGAAGTTGATATGAGTAAAGACTTTGATGAGAATGGTAATCCTGTCTTTCTAGCATTCAAGTGCAATGACTTGAAGCTGACCTTTGTTGTTTAACTAATTAATGATGATCTTGGAGTCCCCAAGCATTTGTAGTTCCAAAATATTGTGTCTAATAACCAACAGAAGAGTAGCTCACACGCCAAGAAATTCAACTTTTTTATTGGAACCAACACCACAGTTAAATGTCCAAGTAATCTTTGAATGATCCAACCTTTTAATCAATTAACCAGCACCACAGTGAAGTCCCTCACTTAGAGAATACCAGCACCACAGTGAAATCCCTCACTTAGAGAAGCACTTTGATTACCCAATTTTTTTTTTAAATTTAATAATTCAAAATGAGCTGTATCAAACATAAACCCCCTTCTCAAGGCCAAACACATTTTTGGAAAATTCCACCAAGAAACATAATTTCAGTAACATAATTTCAGTACAGCAGAATTTCACCATGGGTGAAACCCTGCCTGGAAATTCAAAATGAACGGTATCAAACATAAACCCCCTTCTCAAGGCCAAACACATTTTTGGAAAATTCCACCAAGAAACATAATTTCAGTCCAGCAGAATTTCACCATGGGAGAAACCCTGACTGGAAATTCAAAATGAACTGTATCAAACATAAACCCCCTTCTCAGGGCCAAACACATTTTTGGAAAATTCCACCAAGAAACATAATTTCAGTACAGCAGAATTTCACCATGGGTGAAACCCTGCCTGAAAATTCAAAATGAACTGTATCAAACATAAACCCCCTTCTCAGGGCCAAACATATTTTTGGAAAATTCCACCAAGAAACATAATTTCAGTACAGCAGAATTTCACCATGGGTGAAACCCTGCCTAGAAATTCAAAATGAACTGTATCAAACATAAACCCCCTTCTCAGGGCCAAACACATTTTTGGAAAATTCCACCAAAAAACATAATTTCAGTACAGCAGAATTTCACCATGGGTGACACCTGCCTGGTTTTTTTGGCTTCTTACCATCCAAAAACCAAAAAAATCTAAAAAACGTGCCTGATTCGATTAAATTTTTCCCTGGGTTTTGGCTTCTTACAATACAACACCTAAAAAATTCCAAAAAGTGTCTGATTCGATCCGATCTCCGTCATAGAATCACCGAAAATAAAGCGATTTAATGACCCTTATAAAGCCCCAACAAACTGCAGGATATTCATGTAGGAAAACAAGAATTTGGGCGTAATTATAAAGATGGATCCTGTGAAAAAATTATCATTAATAAAAATTTAATACACTGCAGAGATGCTATCAACAAGGTTTTGTTAGATGTTCTGGTGGTATAGAGTAGTGGGTGAGGGAATGTGTTGTTAAGATACTCTATAAGTGAATTCACTGGTTCGAAACCTTTGAAACACCTCAAATTTAGCCATGTTAACAAGGGTTTTGCCAGATGTTCTAGTGGTGTAGAGCAGTGGGTGAGGGAATGCACTGTTAAGGCACTCAGTAAGTGAAGTCACTGGTTCGAAACCTCTGAAACACCTCAAATCCAGCCATGTTAAGAACTAATGGATGATTTTGATGGCTTAGATACTTCTAGTTCAAGAATATTTATCTTAAAAAATCAAAATTTTTACCGTATATACATAATTTTGAAATTTCAATCAAAGCTTCGGATCAATAAAAGCTGTCCTCTTCTATGACCTGCATAATTTTGAAATTTCAATCAAAGCTTCATATCAATGAAAACTCTCTTCTTGTATAACCCGATTTCCGCAGGTCAAGGGCTGACGGGAATCATATATTCGAGTCCGGCCGCAGAGGAGATCAATGAATTCCAATCACATTTACTTCTAGAATTTAAACAACAGAGCAAAAACCTCTATTATTTATGAAAAGAAGAAACACATTTTAGGGCAGATTCCTACATTTAAAAAGACAACAGAAAAACATGTGTAGTAGTTATCAGACAGTCCTGGCCGTCTGGCAGATTCTTGAACTCCAATTAAATTTAATTACAACTAGCATTTCACTCAGGCTGACTGATATATATTCTGGGGGCTAGATAATAGGTAGGCTCAGCAGACCTCCTAAGCCCACTCTGTCTTAGTCCGACAGCCTGAAGTTACAAGTCTATCTATGCACTGAATTAATTACAACTAGCATTCACAGTGACTCAGAAAAGAGATCTACCAAGAAAAAAAGGAATACAAGAAAAACCCTCAGGGCATCAGTGCCCGCAATAAATCAATCGCAGAGGCGCTGGGTTTCGCCTTTCCAGGGCTGCACATCTTGCAGGTGGAAGCCGCCATTCTTTTGACGGTGTCGAGTATTTCAGCCAAAGTGGTTCCGATCCTTTGGAGGGCGTCCAGTATTTCAGCAAATATCGCCCTTTTTATGCTTCCCCTCTTCGGCGGAGGCCTCGTCGTCCTTCTCTGAGCTCTGCTTGTGCCAGTGGGAGGCTCTGCAATGGCTTCGTAATAACAATCTCCCCAGTATTTACCCTCCATATCCCGAATCGCAGATTTCTTGCAAAACTGTGCAGCTAGCACTCCCAGATAGTATGATATGCTAGCCAACTGTCGCAGTAGCAGAGCAAGATGCAAGTGACAATTTGGCCGGTGGCCATTTATAAAAAGCTGGATGAACTTGGTTGCCTTGATATTTTATTTATTTATTATTTTCTGATGAAAAACTTGGGCAGGAAGCAACTGATTCACTGCATCGTCTTGGATATTTGGAGCTGGGTAAATTGTAAATTTTGATTGGTTTCTGATATTTAAAAGTATTTTCACCTTGGGATGTTGATTGCTCACTGACTGGCGCACTTTGTTATACAACTTGCACTGAAAACATGTGGGCGAGAGACACACGCATGTGGTAGGATAAAGTGAATAAGATATAGCACGCGGCAATATTCCACGTGTTTTAAGTGCAATAGATATGTTTCTCGAAACAATACAAAATAAAATAATAATATATAGAAATTTATGCCGACTTTTGTATAGATTTGAGGTTTGGGGTCAATGTCTTTAAGTTAAATAGGATAGAGATAATGTCTGTCTCCATGTTATTTAAATATCTTCATGTCAAAATTTCAATGCATTATTCTTGGTACAAGCTTTGTTGATTAAATGATATTTCATGTGATGATAATGATATATAGCTTAATGTAGATGGGTAGTGGTATTTTTAGATATCTATATATTGCTCTTAAGCTTTATATGGTAAGTGTAAAATATAAGATTGATTCATGTTTATGTTTATATGCAAGAGACTATGTGTTGTTTTGCTTTATTAACCATTGAAAGGGTACTCTTGCATAGCTTTTTAGTGAATGATCTTATCTCTTTAATAGCATTGAGATAAACAAGGTATTCACATTAATATGTATAGAGCTTATCAGTTATGGTTTTCCTGGTTTGAGTTCAAAGAGTTGTTTTTTTTCAAACTTCAACACTACTTAGATGTATATCTCCAACATAGTGATGGGTTTATCTAGTTTTCGAAGTACACCATACTCCAATTACCTTGCACCGTCAAGGTCCCTTTCCCCCAAAATAGAGTTTTCTCATGTCGATTTCACATTAAGACAAATCATCATATTCCTTGGGAGCACCATAATTGTCAAATATGCTCTTTAAACTATGAAAATAAGGACTTTGTATCAATATGCTCGCCCAACTATGAGATCACATGACGGTTCTTTTGTCTCTTGAGAGATTCACTTGTTTCTCTAAACACTCATGGCTTATGCAGACCATAGATGCTTAGCCTTCTTCCTCAAGGAGATGTTCAACAGTCACCAATAACTTACTAGAGGCTAGTTCTCTAGACCGAGATGCACCATGTTGATTACCTCTTACTTCGTGAGAGATATTTTGTTTGGGGATTATGGTGAAATAGTCTTTTGAGAGCCAAAATTGGTTTTCCCTATTTAGTGGCTACTCCTCTTGTGGTTGGGTGTTCATGTTAAACACACAATTATTTTGGCTCGAGAAAGCAGGGTGGTGATGATAAATTTGTGAAGCTTAAATGACCATGTTGGGTGATTTCTATCGGCTTCACAGTGTAATCATGGACCTTGATGCCTCCTTTAGGCATTGAGGCATTCCATTAAACTTTATTTTCTTCTTTTACAATTCAGTTGTACCAATTGTCACTTCACACAACCCCATAAGTAGTTCTTACATGCAAGAAAGATCTTAACATGCAATAGCAATTATATTATTTGAATTATAAGCAAACATAATGTAAATAATCTACAACAATTATCATTAAGTACTCAACAAGGATTTAACCACATGCATGACTTATCTAAGATTATCATCCATCTTAGCTAATTGCCTATTTCACAACCAGAGTTTACATGCAATCCCAATTTAACTCATGGAATTCAATAAATATAGTACAAATAACAATTTCCGCAAAGAAATTGATTCAAGCACTTACTTACGATGAAGTGAAGTTCACCAAACCAATTGTTCATGAGTGATTTACCACCCAACCATAGGAACAACTATGGATTCCACCCCCAAGCTAGACCATGATACCACTAGGTTAAGGGAAGCTCTTATGTGTCTTCAATCTCACTCAGCCCAATCCATTCTCTCATGAAACAACCAATATGATCACTACAGAGCACTCCATGCCCTCATCCAACCATCAATAAGTGATGGTTCTCTCTTCCACTACCATGCACAACACAAGGAAGATCATCCCTTTCTTTGTTCAATGGTGCCTTGGAGATATTCTTCCCTTACAGTGCTCTTTAGTGCAAGAAGAAATATCTCAAACTACTAATTTCCTTTTGGGGATAACTTAGAAGAGAAACACTTAGATCCAAACAGTGAATGAACAACAATAACCAAGATGTAGGTTTAATGGTGTTTTCTTAATCTATTGTGGATTTTCCCTCAAAACCATTATGTTTCCTCTAATGTTTTCAACAATACATTCCCAACTTCCACGTGCTCTTACCAACCATGGGTACATGGGATTCTCTTTCCATTTGCAGACAAAACAACTATAACATCCATAGGATTCATACAAATTCCTCCACAACTAGCTAGAAGGAAGTCTCATGGGATGGAGGATGGATTATGGAAGAGAAAACATGAATGAATGATAATTCCCCCAATGATCCCCCCTTGGTGAACAGTTAGAAGAAACCTTCTCTTCCTTGTTGTCTACTCTCTACCCAAGGCAAAAGTCAAAGATTGATATGAGAGCTTTTAAGGAAGCATGGGAGAGAAAGAGTAGTACTCCCCAGAGGACAATTATCAAAGTCAAATCACCTATGCATCCCCTTTCCTCTTCTCCTCTTGTGGTATCATAGTCCCCTTGTTACTTTCTTAAGAAACATTATCATGCATTTCCTTTTGTGAATAATATATTATCATGTATTTCCTTTTATATATGCATTTGCATATCATGAACACCCATGGAAAAAATAAAACAACACCATCGAAGATCCACAATCATTTACTAGTCGAACCTTAACCTTAAGCTTTGCACTGGAAATATTTAAAATACATTTCACATTTTTACAATATAGAATCATTATAACTTAGTTTACATGGTTTAACTCCTATCATATAAACCACACCATAAAAATAATACATGATTTAACATATTACAATTCAAAAAACCACATCATAAAAATAATACATGATTTAACATATTACAATTCAAAAAACCACACCATAAAAAATAATACATGATTTAACATATTTTTTTTTTAAATAAAAAAGGGGTGGTACCTGCTATATTAGATTAGCACAAAACTGAGGCAAAATATACAGTGTCATGGCTAAAACCACCAAAAATGCTGCCGGTATCCGGAAACCAGCATAAGTGGGGGGAAAATAACAGTTATGCGATAATACATAAAGTAAAGAAGCACCTCTCCTGCCCGGAGGAAACCAGGACAGGTGCTAATGGTCCAGGAGAACATAAAACAGATATACAATAAAACTAAAAAACCAAGAAAATATAGAAACCTAGTCATCTGGTGACCTGTCGCCTTCGCCCATCTGCCAAGTGGACCCCGCCGGAATAGCAAATTCCTGCGCGCACATGGGACACTTTCACTGAGCTGGAGGATCAGAGAACGCGCCGAGGAGCAGGTCCATGCGCTGGCCCATGAGGAGGGCCCTATGTTCCAGGTCCGCCAGGTGGCCTCGGAGCTCAAAGACCAAAGCCAGGTGTTCGTCGCCGAGGAGAGAGCCATGCAATCCGCTACCCAGGCCGCTACGGGGAGCTGTCCCCAAATCCATAGTCGCACCAATGCCAGCCGCTAACTCCCTCTGCTCCACGCTAACCTCAGTATCCACAGTCTTCTCAGCCCCAGTCGCTGGCAAGTCGCCCGGCCAGGGAGTTTCCTCAACCATACAACCAGGGAAGTCGTCTTCACTTACCAAAGCACGTTTGGAACCCTCCCTTTTGTTTGTCTCCATGGCGCGGGGCTCCTCGATGCTCAGCAGGTCACCCATGGACGGGTCCTCCTCCACAATGCAGATGGGAAACGCAACCTCGGACTCGGCCTTCATCACGTCGCTCGTTTTAGAAGCCATGCCTTCCCTGCTACAACCAACCCCCTGCTCTGCGATAGAATCAAGCAACATCTACCGCTCAACCCGAGCCTTTTTGCGAAGAATGGAGGACGCTAAAGCTAGAGCAGGCTCCAAGCGCTCCTTCCGACGCCTCTGCGCCTTATGGGCGTCCCAGGCCGAACCCCGGCGAGGCTTGCCACACTTTCTAACCATTGTAACCGGGTAATGAATGCATGAACCAAGAAGATGCAGCACAAGACTGTAAGTCCCGGGTGAGAACGGTAGCAGGTTTGAAGCGTTAGCAGGCCGGCTCAGTCGAGTCTTACACGAAAACAAAAAGCACTGGAATACCTCATCAGAGTGCAGAGAAAAGGTGGTGAACGTCCAAGCAAGGAACATAGCAATCCCGCTCTGCCCGGACTCAAAAGAAAACCCATAACTAGACACCATCGTCATCCGTCCTTCCATATCCGCTTCTGATCTGAACTCGCGGGTGGTGTAAATGGTCGCGCGAGGGAGCCTCTCCTTCGTATGGTCTCTGCGATGGCCGTCCACCATCGTTAATGCTGATGTGTGGGTGGCGGCCATCAGCAGTTAAACCCAAACTTAGTGCATGTCCCAGTGTCACCGCCTCGATGCCTCGTGTCACCCCATCCAAGGCAATACATGATTTAACATATTACAATTCAAAGATAAAAACTAAAATATTACATAATACAAGCAAATAAAGATGTTACAAAGACAAGGGGATGAAATAGACAATTTTTACCAGCAATATTTTTAAATTACATCGTCAAATACATTACAACTTACTAAGAATATAACAACTCTATGTCATTGTTTACTAATGGATGCGAAACCAATTCTCCATCATTGTTTGCTAATGAATGGTATAGACTATGAGTATACATCCACACTATAAAAATACCTTCAATCGAACCATGTTGGCTAGTAGTGTTTAGTGGAAGGTATATAAAGTATCGTTTAGAAAACAATTATATAAAGTTGAAATTTAATAGTATAATAATAAATATTTAAATCAATTTAAATAAAATAAATGATTTATTGGATTGAGATTCACTAATTTTGAGTCAATTTTATTTTGAATTAAATAATATATTTAAATTAGATAATATTATATATAAATTTTAATCACATATTAAACTGAGATATAATAATATATATAAATTTTATAAGAGAAAGGAAAAAAATCCTCACATTTAATATTTAAATCGTTAAAATCATTCATTCCTCATAAATTATTAAAAAACTTCAAATTCTGAAGTCATAATTTCTAACTAGCTTCTCACTTCAATATTATTTAATTTTAAAAATCTTTTACCATCAAAACTGCATATGTTTCTACCTAATTTTTAAATTTTTTTATCATCAAAACTAATATGTTTCTAGAAGAACTCGGAAGTGATAATTTCTAACTAACTTCTCACTTCAATATTATTTAATTTTTAAAATTTTTTACCATCAAAACTGCATATGTTTCTACCTAATTTTAAATTTTTTTTATCATCAAAACTACATATGTTTCTAGAAGCAGTAAACTACCAAATTTTTTATTTTTATTTTTATTTTTTATCATCAAAACTGGATATCTGGATATGTTTCTGGAAACAATAAGCATTTCTGGTAAGCATCCACTTTTATGGAACATGGTATCCAAAAAGGCATGCCTATTCCTTTGGGTTGAGGTTTGGAAAATGAGAAGTTAGGTATCCACTCCACTCCTAAAATTTCTAAATATTATAGACATGTCCCTAAAAGTCAAACAAGTCGACACGTGAAGGAAAAATATCTTCCAAACATATATCTAAATCCATTGTATGGAATGCCCAAATATTTTGCAAGCTTCGTTTGTTGGAAAATTAATAAAATTAGTTAGATGAATTTTTATTTGATTAATTTGATTACTTAATAAGGGGTCAACATTTTAATAAGGGGTCAACATTCTGGTAACTTCGGATTTTTTTTTTTTTTTCCTAATATGAAAATTTCTCATTTATATATTATATATAAAGTTGTGTTCTTAAGTAGAACAACGTAGAGAAAGTACAATCACTTCTATGAAGAGAAGAATTTCTTATTTATATATTATATATAAAGTTATGTTCTTAAGTAAAACAACGTAGAGAAAGTAAAATCACTTCTATGAAGAGAAGATTTTGATGAAACTTTCTCCAATAACAGTCTTTCAATCAACCTGAAGAGAAAGTTCATATAAAGAATAATGTAACGTTTCGAGTCAGAAGAGAGGGAGGAGGTCTCCAAGCAGAGCATATCGAGAATGAAAGCTTTTTTTTTTTATGATTGTAATCAACATTCAAAATTCAGCTTTCATTGTAAGAAAGTCTGTTAGGGATAATGGATTTGTAGACTTATCTTAGAGCAATGATAAAGTTAGAGGTTGCCCTTAGTGTCCATCTATCCAAAGGCTATATGAAATGTGTCCCACTCTTTTTTGGAGCTCTTCCTTTGAGATGTGTCCCACTTTTTTCTGGAATCTTTAATACTTAAATCCAATGTATACAAAGTCCAAATATTTTGTACATGTCGTTTCGTTTGTTGAAAAATAATGTTGGAAAAGTATGGAGAATTTTTGTTAGTTTTGTCTTTTTCAAAGTTTTTTCATTTTTTTTTTTAAATGAGGAAGGGGTAATCACATCGTTTGTTGAAAAACAATGTTGGAAAAGTATGGAGAATTTTTGTTAGTTTTGTCTTTTTCAAAATTTTTTCAATATTCTTTTAATGAGGAAGGGGTAATCACATATTTTAATTTCTTGTTAATTTTGTTTTCTTATTATTATTATTAAATTTCAATTATCATATATTTAATTATATTGAATGAATTGATATTAAGAAATAGATTGATATATTTAATTAGATTGAATTGCATTTTCTTGGATTGAAAACATATTTTTATCAACTTTTTATTTTGTAAAGTTGATTAATAATTTTTGATTATAAATAATTGGCAAATTGTATTTTTATTAACTTTTTATTTTATAATGTTGATTGCAAATAATTGATAAATTATATTTTTGTCAACTTTTCATTTATAACCTTGATTTAAATAATTGACAAATTGTATTTTCTTCAACTTTTCACTGTGTAACCTTGATTGCAAGTAATTGACAAATTCTATCTTCATCAACTTTTATGTTTATAACTTAAGTAAAAAAAAATTTCAACATAAAATTTCACTTTATATTGATAATATAATTTGTATTACAAAACTTGACCTCCTGGAAGAGGTTTAAAAAACATCCACAAGTTGTCATCAAAATATCAAAACTTATTGTCATGAGACTCCAATCAATACAAGATCCAGATGATAAACTAAGATGTCATTTCTTTCCAGTACTATACGTCCAAAGAAAGAAGAAAGCAAAAAAAACATTGTTCTCTAGAAATTTAGTAGTTTTAGCTCAATTGCTGAGCTAAAAACTACTAAGTTGTACTAAATTAACTTAAGAAATAAAGTAGGACCCTCCTGCCCCTCTGTCTATTGATTATAGTTGATTTTTGCTTATGGCCTCTGCATTGACTTCTTTGATAGCTTATTGACCTCCATGTTTGATTCACGATATATATGTGTATACTTGATCGAAGAGAAAGAGTTATGGAGCTCTTTGATCCTATCTTTCCAACATTCTAAGGCATTTACCTGCAATTTTCCTTTGTCATTTAACCAATCTATTATAATTTTTGAATCACCAAGAACCTGCATGTCTACTATGTGTAGTCTAGAAGCCAAAGTGAGAGTGGCCCAGACTCCAAGAAGTTCAACTCTTGTATTTGTGTCGGTGCCACAATTGAAAGTCCATTTGTAAACAATGTTCTCACTGGTCCTAATCAAGCCCCCTGCCCCACTCTGTTGACCATTTGAGAGTGTTGCTCCATCGAACCATCTCGTTACTGCCGAAGATATAAGGAGCTCTTGGAAGATCTTTTAGTAGGTACTATTTGGGTGGGAGAAATTATGTTCAGGCCACCAAGACTCTTGTGAACTATAGAGTGGAAGGAAGGGCACCCATTATCAAAGATAGTCCTGTTGTGTTCCAACCAACTGTTCTAGCTAACAATGCAAGGAAAAATGTGGTATTTTGGCTCCTTCTTTGTCCAACAATCAAAACAATCAATTATTGAGGATCCTCCCCAAATAGTCCCCAAATTTAGCCCACTTAGAATTATGTGCCAAAATTTTGGGGTAAAAGGACAAGTATTTAAAAGATGATTTACTGACTCAGTTTCCTTAAGACAAAGGTAACAAATATTTGGTCCTTCCCAACCTCTACCTTGTAAATGATCCCAGGTCAGAATCTTGTTTTCAGTTGCTATCCAAATAAAAAGTTTTATTTTTAGTGCTAGATCCCACTTCCACATGTTTCTCCTCCAACCCATAGATTTTTGCATCCATATTTTTGTAGCTAGTGCCCCAAAAACATTTTTTATAGAAATAAAACCAAACTTATCCCCCCTAATCCAATGTAGAACATCAGACCTGTCAAGAAGCTTTATCCTCACCTCAACTAACCCCTGCAATAAAGATCCCACTCATAAGCCAAATGTCCAATAAGGTTACGATCTGCACTATCTTTCCATTGTGAGAAAATAGCCCCTGGATGTAGCGGACCGCGAGCCTGAAAAAGATAACATACATTCTTCTGTTTTAAGAAAGAAAGTAGTTCTTTAGACAAGAGCGAGGAAATCCCCAAGCCCAGGATCATATCCTGTCCCACTAAAATCTTAAGACCATCCTCAAGCTTCTAGCTCAACCAATGGGTAATAATATGCAAAGTTTTTTTTTCAAATTTCTCCAAATCTGCGAAGTTGAAACCGATCTATGAGTAGTCGATCTAAGCCAGGTAGTTACCGAGCAATGTGGAAAATATTTATCCTTTATAACTCTATGCCAAATCCCATATTTCATCAGTACCCGCCAAAGGGAATTTTCCACCAATGCCTTATTAAAAAGGAATATGTTCCGCAAACCCCAACCTCCAAGGTGCTTTGGTCTAGCTATATAGTATATACTCCCATCTGCAAAGATGTAAATGTTGCTTTTCACTATAGCCCACCCAAAGAAAAGTGAAAATACGTTTTCTAATTTATTGAGGACAGAAACATGAATGATTGTCAAATCCATCCAATACACTGGTTGGCTTTCTAAAACCGCTTTAATGAGGACAAACCGCCCACCAAAGGAGAGCCATCTATTACACCAGTGACCAATCCTTTTTTCATATTTAGCAAGTAACCATCTCCAGTCATCAACCTTATAGTTACCCATCTTTAGGTAATAGCCCAGATACGTAAATCCTTCAGAAAGATTGACAAAATCATAGGGAAAAGCAACTTTAAAAAGTTCTAAATCTTCCCCCTGTAAGCCCCAATAGTGAAAGGTTGACTTTGTCATGTTTAGTAGCAAGCCTGACACTCTGCAAAATAACTTAAGTAATATATCAATCTCCCTCCATTCTTGTAAATACACTTTTGACATTATGAGAACATCATTCACAAAGAAAAGATGTAGAATCTTTAAAATTTGAGAGACCTTCACACCAGAAAACTAACAATCTTCCTGTCCTTTTTTTAGGAGTAAGCTAAGACCTTCCATCACAAGTATAAACAATAATGGTGACAAAGGACAACCTTTTATCAAGCCCCTACCACTCTGGAAGAAAGAGGTGGTCTCTCTGTTGACCAGTATCGCAAAAGTCGCGCTGGTTACACAACTCATGACCCAATTAGTAGTCAAAAGACCAAAGTCTGTTTGTAATAAAACCAGTCTTAAAAAATCCCAGTTTATACAGTCGTAATCCTTTTTGAGGTCACGTTTCAGAATTAAGGCCTTCAATTTATTTTTCTTAATGCTATGCAAACATTCATGGGTTGTACCAATTGCATCCAGTATCTATCTTCCTTTTAAAAAGCCCAATTTCTCACCTGATAAGGTTCGAGAGAGAATAGGTTTGATCCTATTCACGATAATTTTTGCAATAAGTTTGTAACACAAATTACATAATGTTATGGGTCTTAAATCACCAAAAGAGGCAGGTCTGTTGAATTTTGGTATAAGATCCAAAAATATCGAATTAATGGCTCTTATCACTACACCTCTGGACCTGGAGTCCTCCACCACCTCCAACAACTCATCCCCAATCAAGTCGAAGAAATGTAAGAAGAATTCGACCATCCAACCATCAAGTCCAGGGATTTTGTCCTTGGCAAAATATTTGAGTACTTCCAGTAATTCCTCTTTAGTACAAGGGCGTTCGAGTAGAAGTGCATCTTCCACCTCGACTAATCTGGGAAAAAGGCTGACTATAGACACTTGATCATTTATGTCAAAAAAACTCGATTCCTCAAAGAAGATTTTATAAAACATGTTTGCCTCTTTTTTGATATCCTCTTGAACCAACATAACTTCCCCGTTTTCCGCTATAACTTCCCAAAGGTGTTTGCTGTTTCTTCTAAAACTGGAAAAGTGATGGAAATATTTTGTGTTTTGGTCCCCACTTTTTATCCAGATGGCTCTGCTTCTCTGTCTCCAAAGTTCCTCTTTTGCCAGAAGAAGAGAATTTCGCTTTCCCTCTAGTATCTTAATGTGACTGTCTACCTCAATTCTCCTCGCCCCCCAAGCTTTCTCCAAATATATATCCTGAAGGTCCTCCTCCAATTTGTCTAGTAATTTTTTTTTCTTTATTCTCAACTGTTTTGCCCAAAGTCTAACCCTTTATTTCAAAACTTTGAACTTCCAAAATAATCTTCTCTATACCCCTGTTTCCTGTAAAAACAACTGGTCAGTCCAAACTTCATGTACTAAGAGAGAAAAATCTGATTCTTTCATCCACATCGGATTTAACTTGAAAGGATAGGCTATCAGATAAGAGGAATTTTCGATCTGTAAGAGTACCTGAGCATGATCCGAAAGAAAAGGATATTCAACCCAAGACCTATATCTTCCTATAAGGTTCACCGGATTTTCAGAAATTAAAACTCGGTCCAGCCTTTTTGAAATACTTTCTACTCCCATCCTTTTGTTTCTCCAAGTGGGAACTACTTTTTCCGGAGAAATATCAACAAGCTTGTTCTTTTGAATAAGAGCTTTGAAATATCCTACCGACTAGTCAAGTAGTTTTTTTTCTCCCCAAACCTCATCAACACTTAACGTAAAATTTAAATCTCCTTCTAAAATAAGAGAGTTGCTTGCTAATAACCCCCTATCATTTACCTTGTCCCAGAAGGAAATCCTATCTGAGCACGAACCGTAAACATTTAAAATAGCTAACTAGATTTTAGTTTCGCAACAAGTACCTATCAAAAGAATGCCACCACAGTTGAGATAAGGAACAAGATCAAACTTTAAAGGGCCCTAGGTTACCAATAGACCCCTAGACTTGACAACAAAGTTTACCGCACACACTAACCACCTAGGACGAAGAGTATACATGAAAAACCGCCCCTTCTTTTCATCAACCAAGGTTTCTTGCAAAAATATAATGTCAGGAGAAGTCCTATCTAAAACCCTTCGCATGGAAGCAATTTTGAGGGCGCCCCCCACCCCTCTGATATTTAAAATGAGCAGGATCATGGTTTAGCCCTGGCTAGGGCTTTCATGCCTCTAAGTGCCCCATTACCAGTTATGTTGATTGACAAAGAAACATGCAAAGTTGTAGCCAAAAATGCTTTTTTGCAAGCACTCCTAGTTTTTATAGGAGAGACCTCCATACCCAGTCCCCTCGACCAAGAGTAGTCCTTCCCTGTAACCTCCACAGTCCTCTCACATATTCCAGTAGCTTCAACCAACACATTGCTTCTAAAAACAGAACTCCCCTGATAAGTAGGGATGGGAAACGATGTTATAATATCTCTATAAGCTGGAGCCAAAGTTTCCAGTACAATCCCCAAGGAAGTTTCACCTAGCTCGGGTTCTCTAAAACCAGAAAGGTTTTCACATCCTCCCCCAGGCTCGCTAAAACCGGTGCAATTGAAAGTTCTACTCTCAGTATCATTGAAAGTAATCCTATCAATGCTACCATCTGCAATACGAACCGAAGATAAATCTGGTAATCTTAACTCATCCCCTCCAGTATCAAGCGACCTTCCCGCATCTTCCAATGAAGCTCCTTGAGTTGTTGAAGAAAATAACTGCCCCAACCCCCCCTCGCTATCCGGAACACTGCTTTTGACAACTGGAGGTAAAGTACCATCTTGGTCCGACACATACACTATAGGGGAAGCCTGATGTAACCCTTCATCCGAAATAGAAGTGGAATCTAAAACATCCCACTCCCATGCGGATAACGAATTAAAGAGAGAGGGACAAAACATTTTCAACTTACCCAACACAGTGCCTAGGTGCGTTGTCGAACTCTCCTCCTCCGTTGTTGGTACAAAATCTTCGAAGCCAACATAATTCACTCTTGGGGAGGCCTCGTGGGTTGACTTTCAAAAGCATGGAATCTTCAGAATCCTCCTATTCCCTCTCCCCCGAGCATTTCCGTCAAGGAAGATTCATCAAATTTTATAAACCTATCGAGCTCAATTCCAATGGCTTCCATCGCCTTGGCGTTCCAAAGTTGTAACGAAATCCCTGGTAACAAGACCCACATGTGGCGACGCTGAAAGTAGTATGTTGCCAGATCAAAGCACACCCTCCATCTCTTTAACATCGGGCTACTTCCATCCAAGACCCACAACTTATCCATTATCAACGTAGTATCTTCCGACGATCTAAACATGAAACCAAACCAACCTATTGACAGGAAAAGGACCTATGGTTCGTAACCTAACAGTGGAACCCAAGTAGACCTTACCCAGTAGGGAGAACCTGTTTGCAAAGAGAGCGATATGAGAGTCGACCCACCAACGCATAGAGTGACAATAAGATGCTTTCCTCCAATCCCACATCTGCACCCATCACCAGCCTACATTTCGCCTTATTCGGTTTCCATGATTTTTAACACTTTTCCCTCCATACGATTTTGAAACCTGCCTAAACTGTGGAGTGTGTCTAACAAAAGACCCTGCAGCAGTCCCACCACCCACCAAAATATCTGGTTCGACTCGCTAGCAAGGTAAGGCACCTCCAAGCGGGATAACTGTAGAAGTAAGTCCACCAACAACATATAGCTTGTTAACTTCTAGAGTAGTCTTTGATAGCGATGTCAAACCAACCTGTTTTGTCGATTTAATGCCCTGCTCATCAACCGAGGAAAAAAACCATGCGCTTTTCCAGAAGACCTCATCAACCACACCCATTAGTGCACTGACATAAGCTTCCATCTGGAAATTGCTAGAGCCTGGTTGTCCACCTGCCACTTGCATCACAGTAACTCCACTCCTTGAGGCTACTAGACAAGTCTACCAGTTGGTTAATGCCCACAATATGACACCCGTCTAATCACTGATAAAGAGGACCTGTGTAGTGAAAACACTACAATCGAGTGTAAAACACCTATCAACTAAGAAACTGCCAAAAGGAGACCTGGCCGAGAAGAACTGGGTGAAAAATGGAATAACTCGGTCAATATGACAGTGGTCTCCTGCCTCCCATCAACCGATGTAAAAGAAAGGAAGCTGAAAAGTTTCTCCCCAACCACCATTTTTTGTAGAAGTGTAATTGCAAGTTGCAGAGCCAAACTAAGTAATTGACAAGTTGTATTATAAGACTTACATTAAATACAACATGTGAGAAGGGCACAAGAATTGAACAATATTTCTTGTTTTTTAAATGTTATGATCCTTTGACTTAAAAATTAATGAATAGGGTGTATACAAAGATGACAAAAGATATTAAGTTAATATCAAAATTAAAATTTTATTTGAAGTAATGAGTAAGAGGTATACATAAACATGTTAAAAGATATTATGTTAATGTTATCAATTTACTAAATTGAGTTGTTAAGAGGAAAAGTTGTTTCCTTGTTGTCTAGGTTTAAATTCCACCTTGTAACATGTTTGTTTTTTAAGACATCGTTGTTATTAAGATGTTGACATGTTGTCAATTGAATGTAATTTGAGTTGCTAAGAGAAAAAGTTGTTTTCTTGTTGCCTAGGTTTAAATCTCATCATATAACATGTTTGTTTTTTGTAAATTGATTGTTATTAAAATGTTGATTTAACTTTGAACCTAAATGATAAATCCACTTTACACTAAATACCACCCTCAAAATAAAAATAAAAATTTCAAATAAATTTTCAAAAAAAAAAAATTTATATAAAAAAAGAATATTAAACTTGAAATAATGACTAATACATATGCATATGCTAAAATATATTAAAGTATTGTTAAAATTTAAATTTTATTTAAAGTAAATAAGTGGTCTATCGGATTTGAGGTGAACGGATTAGTGAATGGTTGATGTAGGTGGAAATCCAGAACAAATTTAGCAAAATAAACATCATGCTTACGCACTAAAATAAGTCTTTATCATAAGGGCTTTATTTCTGGAAACCGTTCAAAATAAAATAAAACAAGGGGAGCTGCAAAGCAGCAAGCCCCTGCCCTGTCTTTTTAGTGAATGAGAAGAATTACCAAGAGTAGACATTGGGTGAAGTATGTGTGCAAGTGATTGGCGCATAGCACGTTCTCTAAATGTCATGGAAACTACCAAGCTAGAGGTGTTTCAAACATTCATTAATTTTTTTTTAAATGCTTAAAACGGTCAGAAAGGCATGCTCAGGGAAGTATATCCAGGGGCAGGGCAGGGCAGGGCAGGGCATCTCGAGGGGCAGGCCAGGGAAGTATATCCTTCTCTTCTCTCCAGGGGCAGGGCAGTATAGCCGTGTATATATAGTTAAAGTTTAAAATTTGGATTTTAAAATATTTAAAGAGGTCAAAAAGTTAGCATTACATGTGGGAAAATATATGTTTCTAGAAAGATTTCAAAATAAAGTAATAATATATAGAATTTTTTCAAAATAAAGTTATAATATATAGAAATTTATGGCAGTTTCTTGTATGGGTTTGAGGTTTTGGGATTTTATTTTTAAAAAATAAATAAAATAAAATAAAATAGAATAGAGAGTATTTGTCATAATGTTATTTGAATATCTTTATATCCAAAGATTAGTACCTCGTGTTATTATTTTTGCAAAGTTTGGTATAATTTTATTGATTAGTAACTGGTGTTATTATTTTTGCAAAGTTTGGTATAATTTTATTGATTGCCTAAATAAGTTTTCATGTGATGATAATGATACATAGGCTCAGATAAATGGGCAACTCACATTGTGGTTTTCTTGGATATCTATATGATATTGCTTTCAAGTCTTCTATGGTGCATGTAAAATGTGGAATCAATTCATGTTGGTATATGAGAGCCTCTTCTTTGCTTCACCTCATTGATCTTGATATTGACAGAACATCCTCACATAACTTTTTAGTGAATGATCTTGATCTCCCTAAGGGCAAGAAAAATAAGCTTTTTGTATTGATATTATAGAGCCTACTTCTAGTCCACATGGTCTAAGCTTAGAGAGTCTCTTTCTTCCAAAATTTTGTGCTACTTAGACTTATATCTCCAACTCATTGATGGGCTCATCCAACTCCTACAATACACTTGACTCCAATTACCTTGCACTTTGAGGTCCCTTTCCCCCAACATAGAGTTTTCTTATGTGCACTTCACATTGAGAAAAATTACCATATTCCTCAGGACCACCATAATTATCAAATATATTGCTTGGAGTATGAGACTAAGGACCGTTTTGTATCAAGATGCTCTCCCTACTACAAGATCATATGACAATTATTTTGTCCCTTAAGATATTCACTTGGTTCTCTCTAAACATTCATGGCTTGTGCAGACCAAAGATGCTTATCCCTCTTCCTCTTGAAGATGTTCAACCTTCATTGAAAACTTACCAAAGGCCAGTTCCTTAGACCAACATGCACCATGTTGATTACCTCTTACTTCTAGTGCTATGACACTAGTAGGAAGTGGCCACATGGTTAGTGTCTAAGCTCACATGATGGACCTTCGAGGCATCATAGATCCACTAAATCTCATGGCATCATGCCTATCACAGATTTCTTTGTGACCTTCAAAACATGTGTCACGACCCCAAAGATCAACCTCAATTTTTTTTTTGACATCCCTAAGACATGCAACATTTCCTTGCAACCGGCCTAGTGATTTGGTCACTTGAAGCAACTTGCAACTAGACTGCACCTACTTGATAGGACCAACCCAATCTGCCTAGATTATGTTAGAATTTATAACAACCAAATCTAACAATTGTCTCCTAATCATCTCAATTAACGTGAGTCTACTACTTATCCATTTAACTTAGAACATTCCATTTAACTTATGCCACCACAACAACCCAACAAATAAACCACAATACATGTATGGGTGGTGCCTAAGCAAGGAATTGAAATTTTATTAGAAGATACACATCAAGAGATCTTAGACCCATTTACTCTCATAGCCATCACACATTTCTTTGTGGACTTCAAAATGGGTGTCACAACCCTAGAGATCAACCTCAAAACTTTTTGTTTTGACATCCCTAAGTCATGCGACCATTTCCTTGCAACTATCTTAGTGATTTGGTCACTTGAAGCGACTTGCAACTAGAGTACATCTACTTGATAGGACCCAACCGAATCTGCCTAGATTATGTTAGAGGTTATACAACCAAATATAATAGGGGAGGTAGTGTCCAACCATTTCCTCCTAAACATCTCAAGTAAAGTAATTCTATTACTTAGCTATTCAACTTAGAACATTCCATTTAAGTTATAACACGACAACAACCTAATAAATAAACGACAACACATGTATGGGTGGTGCCCAAGCAAGGAACTTGAATTTTATTTGAAGATGTTAGAACAATATATCTTACAAGAGTAGACTTGGCCAACCACCATAGTCCTGCAAAAGTACAACTAAGCTTAAGGATACATTATCCTTCTTACCACACTTAATAACATAATTTACCCCTGAAGCAACTACAAGCCTACCTGTTATAACTCACATTCTTCCTTATAGTTGAGAATGTCCAAAACGATTATATTGCACTTGCTTCCAAACCCTAAACTTGCACTTCTCCCATCTTACACTACTCCTTGGTCTGGCTCTTGAAATACCTTAACTTGTTGCTTTAATGAATTCCTACAACTCCCCCCATGCAACCTATTCCTTTTCTACTCTATGATACCCCACTTTAATAGTGGAGGAAGTTCTAATCGTCTCCTTGAACTAAGGAAGTCACCTATACTCCACGTCTCCTTGGTGGATTAAGATACCCAACACTATGCAACCTTCTTTCACAAGGAGGTGAATATACCACACAATGCACAAGATGTCCTCAACTAATGCAACATCCTTGTGCCTAACTGCCTTACCATAATTAATCTTGCAAATCCAGTTCTTCTTTGGGAGCACATTATATAATATTTCTTAGTACAAATGCAGTAGATTCCAAACCAATAATATGAGCAAACAACCATGCAAACTCTCTGCATGGGTATTTTAGTGAAGTTACCTCAATCCTGGAAATATTGGAGTTATTGTTTGGGTCCTCCAAATAATTCCTTAGAAACCTCTCGCGTCCTATATGTTGTTTTAGAAATTCATCGGCATATTCATTCTTAAACCGTAAGGTAGATGTAGGGAGTTGTAGCATTATGGAAAATGATCAAGGATCTAAAGAAATGGGTTGATTTCCTTGCAACTGAATCATTCTTTTCTCATAGGTGAACTTATTTGCACACCATTGAACAAATTATTTGAAGTCTGTTACTTCTGGAACACAACTTGCTAATGCTATACCTAACTTCTTCTCAACTGGAGAAAGAGTCTTGTAGTAATTGTATGCCCTCTCCCACCAAAAATTTTATCCTCACGCCCAAGTGTGTTTAGTGTGTCTCCATAATACAAGTCCTTTTTCTTACTTGATGTTCTTTTCTATGATTTTGGCTTTGGCAATAGGTGGCGCTACTATCAATATTTACAGTTTGGAATATTAGTTTTTACTTAATTTCACCATGTATTGTCCTGATAGTTCAATCAACATAAATCTTACTTTTAATGTTGTTGGCTTGTAAGAGATTTGAATTTATTGCGAGGTTTATGAATGTTTCACAAATTTAATAACATTGTTATGCTTACAAAAGTGGCAGCTGATGTGGTGGGGATAATAAATTTGATGGGAAGTGGTGATGTAATGTCGTGGCAAATGAAAAATCTTAATTATGAGAGTGTAATATGAGTGATGGAAAGTGAAAATTGTATAATGTGGGACTCCAGACCTACGAACACAAACACAAGGAAAAGTAAGGAGGTCTACACTGAAACTAGAAATGCGGCTAAGTATGGGAGATGGTCATTTTGTGCATCGAAGAAGTAGACCGTGCATTTTGGAGAATATGAGACTTCAGACCTATGGACTTGTGGACCTAGAGACTTGAGAAAGAGTTATCAGATGGTAAGTGGCCCCGCATTTTTTTTTATGAAAAGTGGTTAAGTATTGAAAAGTGAAAAAGGTACAATTTGGGGAGCACAAAAATGGGAAGTTCATTTTGAAGGACGTGCGATTATTGACTTCGGATCTGCAGACCTATAGACATGTGGGTCCAAAACTTGTTCTACCCCCACTCTATATTTCTTGAATTTGGATAAGTGTTGGAAACATTTTGATAAAGGAGAAAAAGACTAAGGGGGAAAAAACAAAGAAAAACAAGGGAAGAATCTTATGGATTGTTAAATGAAAAAAAATATTTGATCATGAATGTGGATCAAAACCTATGAAGGTTGGGAGTTGTTATCCAAGGTAGATTTGTAGGTTTTCAACCAAATTTCTCCTACATACACAACACAAAAAACAACAGCAAGAAAAATAGATCCAAAACCTGAAAAATTGAGGGGGTACAATGAATTGAACACACACCCACAACCAGGGAAGAGAAATAGGTTCTTTCCCTAGTGGATTTGTTAATTTGTTGGTGGGAATCTACAACAAAGGTGTGTGAATTCCCAAATCTAGAGGTTGTGTTCTAGATACAAACAAATTTGAATATTAAACCATAAAACACACTTTAAATGATGGATCTACACGACTTAAAATCCTAATGTACTCATATGAAAGGAAATAAACAAAGAAACCATAGCCATGAAATGAAAGAATGTAGAATGAACTTTATACCCAATGGAAGCAATAGTACAATATTGCATGTGAAGAACATCTCTGAAGAAAGTGGCTCCAAGACCTCCTCATTGGAAGGGTTCTTTGCTTCCTAAGTGTGTGGTAGATCCCCTTTGATATGGATACAAGTAACTTGGATGTGCCATATGGCTATCAAGATAAAAAAATTATCTTGAACCCTAGGGGAATTCCGAAATGATGTACTTACTTATGGATGGATGATATGAAAAATGGAGAGACTTCTTAGTTTTTATAAGCAAAATAGCAGTTAAAATCCCTTGACATGGTTATAATAAACAATGATTTGTTGACCATATCAATTTTATCAACTGCTTTTAGGGTTTAGATATGTCCACTTTAAATCATTTTACTTTTCTAGAAAATCTTGAGTGGAAACAGTGAAAATTGGGGGGTTTATAGGTCAATGCAGCTTTTGGGGGTGATTTCCACATTGGAAACATATATTTTAGGGGTAAAAAGTGCATTAAGTGTTTTTTAGGATGAAACTTTACTAGGTGTTTCTTGAGGTCTAATGGAGGTGGAATGTGGTGGAGAGAGTGAAATGAAGTGAACATATGGATTTAGTATAGGTGTACCATTTTTGGGTTATAACAAACTATAACTTTCATTTTAAAAGGGTTTGAAAAAGATCACATACTCAAAGCTCAAATATCAACTCAATATTCTCTCAAGATATATCCATAAAAACTATATGATACTTGAAGTAGTTCTCTGAGGAGATTTTTCAAAAAACAGATCCCAAATGTAACTTGTTTATATATAAAAAAAACTATATGTTCCATGGCCTTTACAAATCTCCATGACATAAATAATAAATAAATAAAAACGTGTGCTCTTCATGAACAAGGATGTGCATCTTAGAGCTAGGAATGAATGAAAGATCTTGGAGGAAGGAAATAGAGAAACAATTATTCAAAGCCCTATTGCACTAGTTATAACACCAATACAAATAGCATGACAAATGACTAATGGATAAGGATAGGTTGTTTGGGTTTTTTTGTCACAAGAGTGAGCAAAAGAGAGTCCCTTAACTACCCTACTAAGCTAAGAAGGCATAACTGAAATATGGTTAGCAAGTTAGTGGGCCTGCAAGTTAGAAAACAAAATACAAAGCAAGAAAATAACAACTAATAACGAGAAACAAGATAAACTAACATAAACAAGTGATGCATGAAATTGAACACATGAAATGGTCACCCATTAGAACTGAATCTTCGAATTGAGTGTGCCAAGAGGAGAAATATGGGACAATGAATCCCCTATTCCTCCTAAGGGAGGGTCCTTTGATCCCTAAAAAAACTAGATCTATCACTCTCCAATGGTGAAAAATACCCAAGGCTTAACATCACAAGAGGTGTAAATATAGCTCTATGCTACACTTGCTCAAACTTATGGCTCAAGGGAAAGATGGCTTTGTCCAAGAGAATTTGAACAACATAACAAAGCCATGGATTCTTCTATTTTTTTTTCATACAATGATCATCTATTTATAGGAGGATGGCAATATATTTCTCAACTAATTACAAGTGTGAATAGGAGGCCTTTGGAGGTACCTCCCATCCCTTTCAGTGATCCCAAGGAAAAATTTGAGGGAGATTTTGGGTATGGGGGAGATCGACTCCATATCAGAAGTGATTGAGGCCCACCCAAAATCATCAATGTGCTTTTTTTTCATTTGCGTGGGTTTTCTGACTGTCATTCACACACTCCACGCACTGTGCACGTTGTACGCCATGTTAGCCTGTGCGCTGCTTTTGCTGAATACGTGTGGAACTTCATAACCATTTTGTATAGTCTTGTGGGTATCTTTACAAACTGAATGCGATCCTTCCATGATAATTGGTAGTATGTTGTGATGGGTTTTTCATCCATTGTCTATATTTTTCTGAGCAATTTTTTGGTGATAATAGATTCCCCCTGATGTGTGAGGTTAGGATCATACGTATAGCCAAAATACATCAATGTTTATTTCTACTGAAATTGTTGTAACAATAGGAGAGTTGCAGATGTTGTTGAAGAGGGATTGTAAAAACGTCCCATCGGAGGAAGAGGGGATTCATAATAGTGTCAAAATTCTCTGAAAACTAAAATGTAAAGATATAAATTTGTAAAAACGAGGATGGCATTCCCCATGCTTGTGTCATGAAACCAAAACAATATGAGTGTAACTGAAAACTTTTGATGAACTAGATATTTGCATTTCCCTCGGGGGTGTCAATAATGACATATGACCGATCTATGGAATGGACTATCTTTGAATCAAGTGGTGAATGACTTGGTGGCATTGATGGCCTATCAAATTTATAGGTCTTCGACGGCTACTGAAAACTGCAACGATTGCATAGTAAGACCCATCGTAACATGAAACTTTGTTGGAAGAAAATGTTATGGGGATCAACAACATCAGAAATAAATGAGGACTCTTTCTATGCTATCCAAGACTGCTCATTGATAGTGGAATGAGAACCAATATACTGCCACCTTCCTAGAAACTTGTGTTTATGTCGAAACGGAAGGTGACGTGACTGCAAGAAGCAAAAGGATTCTTGATAGCGGATTAATAAAAAAGGTATCAAGAACTGTATGGATGAATTGGTGACATGGATGAAGCTCAAACTAGAGGGGATACAAGAACTTCCCTTGGTTGGAGAAAATGGGATGATGGAAACAACCATAAAACACAATTTGGTGTGAGGGGGATGATCAGATATTTAGGTAAATTGTGTTGAAGGTGTAAAAATGGAAAGTAGTGGATGATGGGACAAAATACAGATTTTGAGGACGGAGGTGTCGGCAAAATTCAATATTTTGGTCTATGGTAGGGATACTTTTGTATAAATGGTGATCAGAGTGTAATGCCCCAACCAAGGGCGACATGGGTTGCTGTGTGCCAAGGAAAAAAATGACATCAACTACGATGGCAAAAATCTATTCTACTTGTTGAAACTTGAAATGTGCTTATACAATTACTAAATAAATAAAGAATAATGGGGTTTAAAGTACACACATAGAAATGGGTGCCCCAGTGAAGAATGGCCTAGCCTCATGGGGCATAAGTAGGGGAATGTAATTAATGAAGGTGGGGGCCCCATGGGTGGGTTAGTATACCAGGTAGATGGATGGAGGATGAAATTGCATATGGGAAATTGATGTTGGATTATATGGAGGGTTATTGATAATGCAGAAGTATTAGAAAAATAGGATCACGGAGCAATAAAATTAAAACAAATGCGGAAATAAAACATAGAAGATACACAACACAATAGAGACACAAATATACGTGGTTCACCCAATGTGGGCTACGTTCACCAAAGAAATTGTCAGGTCCTTCCCTTTTATTATCCAACAAATGAAGGGATACAACCTACAACACACCTGATGTAACTTCCTCTTCTTTCTCTCATAGTCTCCTCTCTCAGAATATAATATTCGCAATGATGCATAGCCACAATACATTTCCCTCATAAAAGAGGGTTTCCTTCTAGGGAAACAAACCCTAACATAACTTCTATCGTCATATCTGCGACCTTATAATGAACGATCTAGAGTTACTATGAAACTACAATATGTATTTACACGACAATTTTTCCTTAGGAAGCTTCAACCCTGAACCCCCATTAGGGGCTCGCTTTCCCCCGGACCCCGCAAGGGGGGAAATCCCCCCTGCAACCCCCCCCCCAGCGTGGAGGGGTGTGCAATCTTCATGGGGTATAAACACTACCTAAAACAAAGACCTATGAAATAGGAAGATGCTCCACAACCAACAAGAGGTGCATTTAATGTAACCAAGAACATGATTTGGGAGTCCATAACGAGGTGGTTAGCATGATGATGAGGAAGAAGTATGAGGTTCTTACTATGGGGTGTAACACTACCAGGACTCCCGATCCTAATGGATAGAACAAAATGAGTGTCAATATGCCAAGGGGTAAATATATGTGGGACAACTCATGGAGGTGAGAATGCTACCGGTTGAGAATACCTGAATGAAATGGAAGCGATGGTATTGCAGAGTCTGGTTTGAGGATCCTAAGGATAAATTTCAATGGGTGTAACTCGAATATGCATTTGTTTTCAAAGGGCATGAGTGCATGGCAATTTTGAACATATACCTGAAGGGGCCATAGGGTGGCCAAGATTGAATGGGTTGTATGTTGTTGGACCAAGTACCCGCACACACAAACATAAAATACCCAAAGTGAAAAATATATGATGATAAATAACATATGACCGTTATTTGATAGAAATGATAGTGAGTAAGCATACCTAAGCTTTTGAGATTGATGGGAAAAATGGTCCCTTGAGGAAAAATTTGGGTGCCCCTGGAAGGAGGCCAAGGAAAAATAAGTTACTAGAAGAGGTAATCCCTAAAGGAGAGTAGGGAATGATGAGTTCCTAGAAAAATGCACTCTCTAAGGGAGGCTAGGGAACCATGGGTTCCTAAAAAAGGAATTCCTTGAAGGAGGCCATGGAACAATGAGTTGCTGGAAAAGGCACTCCTTGAAGGAGGCCACTGAAAAATGAGTTCCTGGAAAAGGAAATCCTTGAAGGAGGCCAGGGAACCATGGGTTACCGAAAAATGAACTCCCTAAGGGAGGCCACAAAATGATGGGTTCTTGAAAAATGCACTCCTCAAAGGAGGTCGTGGAACAATGAGTTCCTGAAAAAAGCACTCCTCGAAGGAGACCAGGGAACCATGGGTTCCCAAACAAGGCACTCCCTAATGGAGACCAAGAAACGATGGGTTCATGAAAAAGGCACTCCTTAAAGGAGGTCATGGAACAATGAGTTCCTGAAAAAGGCACTCCTTGAAGGAGGTTGTGGAACAATGAGTTCCTAGAAAAGGCACTTCCTGAAGGAGGTCGAGGAACTATGGGTTCCCAAATAAATCACTCCCTAAGGGAGGCCATGTTTCCTGATGGGGGGAACTGAAAATGAGAAAGGCTAAGTGGGCCTTTCCACAAGAAGTAATGAAACTATCTTGGTGGATCATTCTGATTAGGCCATGTGGATTGTAATCGCATGATGTCTAGGGGAACTGGACACAAGGTGGTGTTATAATGGTTCCCATGAAGGGTATACTCTGGGTTGGTGTTTTGTCGAGAGATGGGTCTTATGGGACCAAGGTGGGAAGTGGTACTGCCCCCTATATTATGATATGAGGACTAAGGGAAGGGTTGTTTCCAAATACCCAATATTATGGACCAAAGGTAAAATAGCAAGCAGTTTAAAGTTGAACATCCACAAAAGAGGAGTTGAAATAGTGTATCAGATCCATTATTTTGTGTAATATCTTTTGGGGGGTTTGGGACTTTAAACTGTGTGGAAACATCTTCTATATGGGCATGATTGGTCATCATGGAACTGGAGTCCTTGATATCCCTATCAGTGACAAGATATGATCTTATCTGAGAGTGAGCAATGACCTTATGAAGGGAGATAATACTAGAGGGTGCATCAATTCAATTGTTAGGACCCTACCGATAGTGGATAAGAGAACCTAGATGGAGGTTATCACTATAATCATTAAAAGAAGTAGTGGCCTCAAAGAATTATTTGTCTTCTGGGAAGAATGCAATTGAGATTTCATGGTTTCTTTTGGGTTTGGGGGAAGAAACATGCTTGGTTTCCCCTAAGGCTGAATGAAGTTACCCAGCCTCCAAGCCCAAGTGGTGAGGAGGTGGTTCTAGAGTTATGGGCTCATTTTTATGGGGTGTGGATGTTACCTAACTAGTGGCGGTGGACACATAGTGCATGGACTCAATGTGAGCAACATGATGTGAGATATTATTCTGGGAATCCTATGGAGGGGGATCAATGTAGGAGAGTTGATCGATTATGATGATGCATCCCTCATGTGGGAATATCATGACTCAAAAGAGTGAAGACATTACAAAACTCATGGCATAGATGAAATCACAACCCAGGAGAATATTGTAATCCATTGGACCATCCATGCCAACAATATTGATCAAAACCGTCTTACCACCTAACTCAATGGGGAGATTAGGTAAGATACCTAAGGGGGAACATATTCTACCATCAAAGGATCTTAACTCATTCATCGATGGGATAAGAGTAGGGGAGCATAATTGTTTCCAAGATGATGAAGACACAATGCATGAGGATTCCCCATCATCTATAATACACCGATAAACTGTAAAGGTGTTAGCGATGACCTATATTTTAAATGGGGTAGAAGATGGCAGCTGTGCTTGGATAATTTGATGCCAATCAAAGGTGATGGCCCATGATGGGTTTGGGTATACACTTCCATTTTCTTGATAAGGATATGGTCTAGTATACATTGTGGTACTAGAGGTGGAAGGGGTGCCCCCAAGTCTACATGACTGAGCATCAGTCGTTAGGTAGACTAGGTGTGAGAGCGGATTACCCATATCGGGGGTAACAAATGATGTCAAGGTGAATGGAACCTCACCTAACGGAGTAATGGGTTATTTTTTCACAAGAGTGACCAAAAGAGAGTCCCTTAACTACCCCAGTGAGCTAACAAGGCATAACAAAAATATGTTTAGCAAGTTAGTGGACCTACAAGTTAGAAAACAAAATACAAAGCAAGAAAATAGAAACTAATAATGAGAAACAAGATAAACTAACATAAACACGTGATGCATGAAATTGAACACATGAAATGGTTACCCAATATAACTGAATCTTCAAATTAAGTGCACCAAGAGGAGAAATATGGGACAATGAATCCCCTATTCCTCCTAAGGGAGGGTCCTTTGATCCCTCAAAAAACTAGAGCTATCACTCTCCAATGGCGAGTCTACAATGGTGAAAAATACCAAGGCTTAGCTTTACAAGAGGTGTAAATATAGATCTGTGCTACACTTTATCAAACTTATGCCTCAAGGGAAATATGGCTTTCTCCAAGAGAATTTGAAAAACATAACAATTCCATGGATTCTTCTTTTGTTTTGCATACAATGATCCTCTATTTATAGGAGGATGGAAACATATTTATCAACTAGTTACAAGTGTGAATAGGAGGAATTTGGAGGTACCTCCCATCCCTTTCAGTGATCCCAAGGAAGAATTTGAGGGTGATTTTGGGTATGGGGAAGATCCACTCCATCCCAGAAGTTGTTGAGGCCTGACCAAAATCATCAATGCGCCATTTCTACATCCGCGTGTGTTTGCTAACTGTCAGTCGCGCACTATGTGCATTGTACGTAGTGTTATCTCGCATGGATGTGTGTGCGCTGCTTTTGCTGAATACGCGTGGAATTTCAAAAACATTTTGTATAGTTTTGTGGGTATCTTGCCAAATTGAATGTGATCCTTCCATAATTATTGGTAGTATGTTGTGTTGGGTTTTTCATCCATTGTCTGTATTTGTTTGAGAATTTTTTTGGTGATAACAGAGGTGAAGGGTAAATCTCCAAAGTATTTACTTACAAAAATGTGGAGGAAAATATCTCTTTGGGACGAACCCCTTGAATGTCCTTGAATCCTTTTTTATAATGTTTTCTCCATCTTCCTTGCAATCTCTTTAGAAGTTAGGGTTTTTTCCCTTGGAACAATTCTTCATGATATCTCTTCTTTAATGAAATTGATTTGCCCACTCATTTAATTATTTGTTAAATTAATCATTGGAATTATCACACTTAGAAATTCATGCCTTTAGCTAGGTATCACTTTAGATCTTCAAAAATTTCATTTAATTAACCTTTTCCAAAGTATTTTAATGCCACATGCCCAAAATAGTCATGATTGTATTTTGTTTTTTTGGGCATGAGAATAGACATATCACTCTAAGAAACCATTACTAATACATTCTTCATCTCTTCAAATTTTCAAGGAGCTCTTGTTTGTGCAATTTAGACATATGTAGATCAAGTTACGAACTCGGGAAGTCAAGGTTTCAATTCATGCTTACAAAGTGAAACCAAATGAACCTGACTATTCTTTGCAAATATGAGAAAGATCCTACACGATTCAGCTTCTAAAACCACAACCAACCTATTATTCATCTTCTCATGTTTCCAATGAGCTCTTATTTTCTCAATCCAAAGATCAGGAGCTCAAGTTATGACCTCTGAAAGAAGGAGAATCAACCACCATTGATTCACCCTAGAATGCAATTTTATCCATTGACTTAAAATTCACTTTGTTTGTCCCACCTGCATTATGGGAGACAATATGAGATTTCAATAAGGAAAATGGGTTATCCTTTATATTTGAATGTGTAAGAGACAAGATATATGGAGCTCAACCCTCTTGTTTCCATGTCACTTCCTAGTCTCCACTAATTAATCTATGCTTTCCAAGTGTCAGCATGTCAAAGGTCCACCTTAGTATAGGATTCCATGTGTCATCACCTAGTTGGATAGAATTAAGAAGGCAAGGTACTCCACATTTTCTTTGGGAAATCCATGTGGCATGTGGAATGCAAACAATGATGCAAAATGTTGAAAGCAATGCATAATGCAAGATACAGAAACCTGTGTGGAATGAAAAAGGAAATGCGGGACACAGAAACCTATGCACAATGTGGGATGAAGAAAATTATGGAGAATATGGAATGCAATGAATAATGTGGAAACCCATGAAAAATGTAGAAAGTAATGAATAATGTGGAAACACATGTCGAAGGTGGAAAGTAATGAAGAAAGTGGAATGCAAAAATCCATGTAGAATGCAAAAACCCATGTAGAATGCAAAAAACAATGTAGAATGTGGAAAACAATGTAGAATGAGGGATGCACAAACCCATGTAGAATGTAAAAAGCCATGTAGAATGTAGGATGTGGAAACCCATGAGAAATGTGGAATGTGAGATGTGGAGACCCATGTGAAATGTGGAATGTAGGATGTAGAAACCCATGCAAAATGCAAAAAGAAATGTGGAATGCAGAAATCTATGCCAAATGCATAAAACAATATGACATGTGAAAACCCATGAGGAATGAGGAAAATAATGTAGAATATGAAAACCCATGCAAAAGCACATGAAAAATGTGGAAATCAATGTAGAATGCATAAATATATGAAGAATGTGGAATACAGAAACCCATGATGAATGTGGGAATCTATGTTTATTTCCAAACCTTTTTTAACCAATCGATTAACATTGCTTCCATGGTTTCTCAAACAAAATTATCCATATCTCAAACATATGAATTTTTTTTTCATTTCAAATAATGTTGGGTAGCACTGACACAAGGGGATATCAAGTGAGAGGTTGTGCATCAACATGCTCTACTTCCTTGGTATCTCTTTTTAACTTAGATAAAGACCTATCACCTTGGGTGATTTTGCATAAAGAAGGAGAACCATAATGTTAGAGCCAGGTTACAATTTTTTCTAGGTCTTCATGATCAACATATGGGAATCACTTGACACTCTTTAAATTCTGAAAGTGGGTTTCCAGTTAGGATAAATTTAAGTTAAAGTAAAGACCAAAATAACTCAGTTGATGTGTGACAAGGAAAACACAAGAACATTCAAATCCAACTACATGATAATGACCCCTTGTGGGTTGTTGAAAACTCTAGAATCAAACCATGTCCCTTCTCCATTGGGTCATGGAGTCACTACCAAATACCATCAACTCATCTCCAAGGCCCATATTTATTAGATTCAAAAATTTAATAATTATGCAAATTGAAATGAAAATTCTTACCTACACTACACTACTATGTAGCATATGATACCTCAATTGTATGCTCA
>ML802371.1:6511-27203 GCA_009831015.1 Picea engelmannii
TGAACCTATTTGGGAGTTTGATCATAGGTTTATGAACCTGACAAGTCATTTGAGTTTTCAGATTCCAGAAGAACATAATAAAGAATGGTTCATTTCTGCCCTCTTGCCACACATCAAAGTCCCTCTGATGCAATAGAAGATCACTTCACAAGCTGAGGCATTGGAGATCGCCATGAAACTAGAATCAGCCCCTATGGGAGAGTCTAGCTCAGATATGAGTCATGTTTTGAGACAACTAACTAGCTTATCATTGCAGGTCAAAGATATGAAAAAGGATAAGGGAAAATATAAAAGAGAATATATTTGGTGTATCTGATGCAAATCAGAGGGCCATGACAAGGAGCACTGTCCTCTATTCCATGAGTACTTGGCTTTAGGAGCTCCGATCCCTTTGAAGCAGGTTACTCTACCTTGGTGCGAGGTATGTATAAATAGACATCGCCATGGTGAATGCTATTACATGCAAAAATATGTCCAGACACCCACCAAACTTTACTGCACATTTTGTAAATATGTGGGGCATGATGAGAAATATTGTAGGGCTTATGACCTCTTGCATGAAAGATCAAGAGACACATATACAATTCAAGGCGAAGTACAACAAGAAGGAAATACTACACATTTTAACTCCCCAGGAAGAGGAAACTTCAACCCTCGTAGTGGATTCAGAGAAAGAGGACGACGAGGAGGTATGGGTCAAGGTCGAGGCCAGATCATTTGTTATAATTGTGCACAACTAGGACATTTGGCAAGGGACTGTTAGAACCCTTGTACCACTTGCAGCTACTGCAACTCATTTAAACATGTTATTGAAGATTGTCCCATGTTGTTAGCCAAACTTTAGGAGAGACGAGGATGAAACCTACAAGTACAATTAATCTCAGCAGAACCTCACAGAGTGGATCCTAGAGTCGATGTTATCACTAGAGGAGGTGTTACTACAAGAGAAGATAGGATGACTCTAGCAAAGACTACAGAAGAATCAGGAGTCGGAAGAACTGTAGAGAAGACACCAGAGTTTGATCCAAGGAAAGAAAAACAGATATTTGAAGAGGCAAGAAGAGAATTTGAAGGAGATCAGATTTCTTCATCAAAGGCACAACCAGAAGTGAGAAAATGTGGGATTCCTCTAGCATTCGATCAGTCTGCATCACCGGGAGAAGGAAAAGAGGTAAGCAATCTTGTTAGCTTCTTGTATACGTTCATTGATTTGATTAAGGATGAAAGAGCCATACAAGAAATACAACACTTGATCCGACAGTATGAACCAAGGAAGGTAGACCCTCTACTAAATAGAGCAATACATAAAGTATCCAAAAAGAGAAGGACAAATAAGGAACTACACCTTAATGCTCAGATTGGAGATTATGATATAGATTATGTGGTCCTCAACTTAGGATCAGAAGTCAATGTTACGACGAAGCATACCTAGGCACTGATGGGAAAACCTAAGTTAATTTACTCCCCTATTAGGATTAGGATGGCTAATCAGTAGGTAGTAATCCACTTTGGGAGATTGGAGTATGTCCCTGTGGACATCGACGGGGTAAGAACATTTTTGGACTTCGAGGTGATGGAGATAGTTGATGATAGCTGTCCTTATCCTGCGTTGTTAGGAATTGATTGGGATTTCAACAATTCCACTATTGTTGACTTAAAGAAAAGAAGAATGTTGTTTGAAGGTGATGGAATTAGGGTCATTGCACCTCTAGATCCCGATGAAGGTCGAAGATACACAAAACCCATCAAAGAAGAAGACCGAGGATATGAGCTAGAGAATATATATAAATTGACAGCGAGACAACAAGATTACATTAACCCTACAATGGATAGGAATTTAAGCTGGAGAAGTGACAGCGCATGCTCATCAGACTCAGAAGAAGCACTAGAGAATTGGCATAACAAAATGTATGAAGTCTCTGCATAGAAGTGTGCTAGATTGACCAGGGAAGTTCGTTGGATTGGAAAAAAAGTAAGATATATACCCACATTTGATGGTTTAAATCATTTAGAAACATTTTTATCATATTTTGAAGAAATTGTACCAGTACAACAGATATTGTTGGCACTGGATGAGGCTTTGAAAGCAACTCCAGCAAGATGGTGGGGGACACATAAAAAGAACATAGCGGATTGGATGCAATGTCACACTTTGATGGTAGTGCACTTTTTATAACAAGTAGAAGGATGCAAAGTTCGATACACACATCAAATATGTCCAAAGGACCATGTGCGAGGTTGTGAGGAGGCCTAGAGAAGCATTCCTCAAGAACAGTGGGTGCATAATTTCATCAACACTCTGGACACAATGCCTATCAATTGGTATCTTTAAGCAGAACTACACCTCGGCACTTCAGATTGGTACGATATGACTCAAAAATTTGTAGCTACATTTTCATTTGAAAGTCGGTACCCTTCAATAGATCAAGCTCTACAACTTGTAAGACAAAAATTCTTTGAGGAGGCACCTAACCTCCCTATTGAGCAAGCTGAACCTCTTCAGAAATTGCAAGGATGTTACAATATCAATGTTGATGAAGATGATGATCCTAGGAATGTGAACATCACAGAAACAGAAGGACAAAGAGATGTAGAAGGACCAGTTGTCGAACTACCTTTCATTGGACAACCGATCAAAATCAAGAAAGTTAATATTGGAACAGAGCAAGCACCTAAGCTTGCTAATGTTGGAGATTACTGGGATGATGCCACCATTGATAAGATCACAGAACTACTGCATGAATATGAGGACTTGTTCCCAACCAAGTTCAATGATGTGAAGGGCATAAAAGGGCCCATGGGAGAGATGAAGATCCCCTTGAAGCCAGATGCCAGGCCAGTTAAGCAGAGACCCTACATATTTAATCCCAAGTATAAGTAGAAAGTGAAGATTGAACTAGACAAGATGTTGGAAGCAAGAATCATAGAAACTGTGGAAGAGTCATAATGGATTATCCCTATGTTGGTACAAGATAAGAAGACAGGATATATCAGGATCTATGTAGATTTTAGGAAGCTGAATGATTCCTTTTTGCATGACTCATTCCCTATACCATTTACAAACAAAGTGTTAGATAATTTAGGGGGTCAGGAACTTTACTCCTTCACAGATGGATTTTCAAGTTATCTCCAGATCAAGAATGCCAAGGAAGATCGCCACAAGACCACATTTGCAACAAAATGGGGATCCTACCAGTACACAATGATGCCTTTTGGATTGAATAATGCACCATCCATCTTTTCTAGGGTGGTGGTTGAAGCATTCAAGGAGTTTTTACATAAATTTTTGGAAGCATATTTTGATGATTGTGTTGGATTAGTAAGAGGGGGGGAGGGTGAATCAGTAATAGAGCAATTCAATCCTTTTTAACCATATAATCCAAGTGTTATATCAATGTAGCATTATCATCCAATAACTGCAGAGTAAATAAGCAATGAACAAATGAAAAATCATACACATACACAGTACACCAATGTTTTACGTGGAAACCCAATGCGGGAGAAAACCACAAAATGATTTTTCTTATATGTCTTGAAGAATTGCATTCATTTGAAGCACCAACTTCCTTTATTTTCCAACTGCAACTGGAAGGAGGCTCCAACCCCCTAGTTTCTCAGGTGACAACCTGAGGGAAGCTCTAACTCCCCAATTATATGGCTACAACCAAAAGGAGGCTACAACCCCCTATGTTCTCTGGCTACAACCAGAAGGTGGATACAACCACCTGTCCTTGCCCCATCCAACTGTCCTGATGTATAAGTATAATGATGGAACCACTGTCACACTATCACTGTGAGATATATTGTTGTAAACCTGTACCAATAACCTGAACCATACATCAACCTGTACCTCAACCTGTAATCAAACTGTACCATAAACAAGTGCATTAACCATGCACCAACTTGTACCAACCAACCTGTAATCAACCTGTACCATAAACAAGTGCATCAACCATGCACCAACATGTAACTCAACTTGTACCATGAACAAGTGCATCAACCATGCACCAAACATATACAAATAATGTGTCACAACAACTTGTCCAAACAACCTATCACAACAACCTGTCTCATCAATGTTATCAACCAAATCATATCTACTCACCAAGATCAATCACCAAGATAACTCTCAAATATGTGTATCAACCAAGTATAACACAACAACTCATAATCATCACCAAGATCAATATGTGTTTCTAATAACACAAGTATGCTACATCATCCATAAACCATGTGTCAACAATACTACTAACAAGTGCCTCCAACCATGTACCAATCACGTATCAACTACTCATCAACTATGACTCATCAATATGTACCAACATCATCAACTCTACACCTCTTGTATGTGCCAACTCATCAACTACTTGTCTCAACCATGTACCCGACATGTACCTCAAACAAATGCCTTCATCAATTTCATCATCCAAATCTGATCTGTAACTCTATAATATACCTGGTGTATATGATCACATTCCTGCAAACCTTCCTTAATTTTAACAACAAGAGACTAGCATTTTCATCAAACTTTTCTTTAGTCTCACATGCCTAGTTTTGGATTAATCAACAACCCTAACTTGAAATAATCATAAATTTGTACATGTAATGAATAAAGATCTGAAATTGATACACAATATTCTTCAGTGTTTTTTATGCAATTCTTCCAAGTTTCACTACTTGGAATCTCTCAGAAAAAGAGTTATAGCAAAAATGGCACACCTTGCTGAATTCTGGCTTATTCTAGAGAGCGACCTTGTAGAGCGTGCCCCACACGGAATATTTATTGAATAGATATGAAACTCTTACAAAACATACTAAAAACTGTAATCTAACCATTTTTTTTGTCTTAGTCAATTTAGATATGTTATGAAGAAGTTATGAGGTTTTTACCCGAAACACCTGTTTTAGACTAGTTTAAGGACTAGCCGCAAACCCTATTTTCCATGGAGTGTAACTCCAAACATACAACGACCCACAAGATTAATTGTTTACCACAGATACTTGTATATTTTTCCTCAATGGAATAGCAATTTCACGGTCTGAATCATTCTAGAAAAAAAGTTATTACGAAAATGGTGAGATGACCTGTAAATAACATACCTTAGAAAGCATCATCAAAATAATTTATCCTTCCTTGAATTCCAGCCTTCTTTTCTTCACCTTCCCTCAGAAATTCGGCTTAGATATCCTTTTATTACCTCAGACACCTATATTTATTTGACATGTTCAAGTGTTTCTTAAATGAGAGAGCCTTGCCTCTTATTTATACTCTCCAAATAGCTTCCGTAAAAACATCTTCTAGGTCACTTTGCCCATTTTCCTTATTTTAGGGTTAACCCACTTCTAATTTCTCCATTAAATTTATTATTTAAATAATTTATTTTGTATTCACTTTGAATTATAGTACACTCATCACTTCACTTTATTATTTACCTTCTAAAATCTCTTAAACCACTTTGACTACTTTGACCTTTTGGGGCTTCTAGATGACATAAGAGGGTCCTCCAACTTCATAAGGCCATAACTCTCAAACCGTGAGGAGTTATGTGACGTTACACATACCACCAGAAATGGAATGACATGCACCATCCATATATAATAGTATTACCTGCAAATATATCAAAAATCATACCATTATCCATTAAACAAACTTGGGTCCATTACCCAAACTTGGGTTCTCCAACTTCTCATGGCCATAACTCTCTAACCGTGAGGAGTTATGTGGCGTTCCACATACCACCGGAAATGGCATGACAAGGAATATCCATATAAGATAGTTTCACTGAAAATTTCACTAACCTTCATCTCATTATTCCACAAATAATCATGGGTTCTCTAACCATACTTCAAGGATAACTCAATTCGCAAAGCGTCTTCCAGTGAGGGATTTCACCATAAGGGGACCACTTTGGAGTTCATCCATTTGTACTTATTATCAACCATGACAAGACAATAATGATTCATCTTTACATCAAACAAACTTGGGTCCATTACCCAAATCTTTTTGCTATTGGAATTCACTACCGTACTTTCTCCAAGGGTTGGCATCAATCACTAAGGGTTGACATCAATCTACAATATCACTCTCCAATAGTTGACATCAATGAAAATCAACAATCCATACCAAATATCCATCAAACTAAGCCAACTATCTGACATATTGGACTATTTTTAGCTTATTACAAAACCATACTGAATGTTTAAGACTAATGTTGAATAAGTGCAGACAATGTCAGATTGCCCTGAACCTGAAGAAGTGCATCTTATTTTCACCCTTTGGAGTGTTGCTAGAGAATATTGCGTGTAATTAGGGGTTGTTGGTATATCCTTCTAAGATTTCCATTATTGTCGATCTACCCCCCCTACCTCAGTCAGACAACAATGCACTGCGCTGGGACATACTGGATACTACAAAAAGTTCATTAAGGGCTATGCACAGATTACAACACCTATGGAGAAGTTATTAAAGAAATATTGTCAGTTTCAATGGACATAAGAATGTCAGCAGAGAGTCAAAACATTGAAACAGAAAATGGTTTCTGCACCTATTTTGTTTTTCCCATATTGGAGCAAGGAATTTCACGTGCATGTCGATGCTTCATCTATTGCACTAGGAGCAGTGTTAGCACAACCAAGAGAAAGAGATATTGACCATCTGTTCACCTTTGCTAGCAGGAAGCTATCTACAACTGAGATAAACTACACTACCACTGAGAGATAAGGTTTAGCCATGGTGTACGGGCCGCAAAAGTTTCGACACTACTTGTTGGGAGGACATTTTAAGATGTTCACTAATCACTCTGCATTGAAATACCTAGTCAACAAGCCAATGTTGGGGGGAAGGATATGCAGATGGTTACTGTTATTCCATGAATATGATTTTGAAATAGTAGTCAAGCCAGGGAGAATGAACAAGGGGCCTGCCCACTTGTCTATGTTGGAGCATGGAGAAGAACCTACTAGTTTGGAGGATACACTACCAGATGCATAGTTGTTGGCCATCATAAGGGTTGATGATCACTTCGTCGAGATAGTCCAATTCCTATCAATAGGAATGGCACCTCGCGAATATACAATCATCCAAAATAAACAACTGGTAGTTCGCGTTGCGTATTTCTCACTTATAGTTGGAAAACTATACAATATGGGACTTGATGAGATATTGAGGAGATGTGTTATGGAGGTAGAAAGACCATTGATTCTGGCAGAAGCACATGAAGGCATCGTAGGTGGACACTACGCAGGAAAAGAAATAGCACAGAAGGTTCTTAGAGCTGGCCTCTGGTGGCCTACTTTAGTTAAAGATGCTAAGGAATATTATAAAGCCTGAGATGTATGCCAAAGATTTGGGAAAACTTCTAGAAGAGATGAGATTCCTTTATCACTGCAACTAACTTTACAAGAATTCGAGAAATGGGCCATTGACTTTGTGGGACCTATCAACCCACCAAGGAAGCACACAGGAGCCAGATGCATCATCACTGTGATAGAGTATTTGACCAGATGGGTAGATGCAAGAGCAGTTAAGGACTGTAGTGCAACTACAACTGCGCGATTTATATTTGATGTTATCATAACCTGGTTTGGATTCTCGTATACCCTGATGAGTGATCAAGGTACACACTTTATTAATAAGACTATCGAAGCTTTGACTCAGGAATTTGAATTCCACCATTAGAAGAGTACTCCCTACCATCCAAAAGCGAATGGGACGGTCAAATATTTCAACAAGATCTTGGAGACAGTGCTGACAAATATTTTCAGTGTGAGCAGGGACGACTGGGATTTGAGAGTACCAATAGTGATATGGGCTTATAGAACTACTTGCAATAAGCTGACAATGCAAACTCCCTTTAAGTTGGTTTATGGTCTAGAAGCAGTTATCCCTATGGAATATTTGGTTCCTAGTCTCAGAATTGCAACATTCACAGATATGGATGACACTGGCGCTGTTCAAGAAAGGCTTGCGTAGTTGGTAGAACTAGAAGAAGACCGATTTATTGCAGGATTTCATCAGCATATACAGAAGGAACGAGAAAAGGCCTACCATGACAGACATATCAATAAGAAATCCTTTAACCAAGGAGTTCAAGTATTGGTATACGACAATAAGTTCATGAAGCATCCAGGGAAGTTCAGAAAACATTGGCTTGGGCCATTTGAGGTCGCATATGTTACAGAAGGAGGAGATGCGTAGTTGAAGAAACTGAATGGAGAGTGGAAGGAAGGTTTAGTGAATGGGAGCTAGTTGAAATTGTACTATGACTACCAATTGCCTCATAGCTCTAAGTAAAAGCAGAAGGAGACAGGTCTAGGTACCAGGTGTAGTTGAAATTGGGTACCAAACACAGAAAATATAGTCTTCACAAGGAAGGGAGGGACATAACAGAAAGCATAGGCTACTCTGTGCAGTCTGAAGACAAATAAAAATGGAAGTTTCAGATCTAAAGTGCCTCAGGATGAGTCACATGTGAGTGTTGGGGGCCTATTGGCCCTTGGTCATGGAAGAAAGCAAAGGTTAAGGAAGAAGCGTGAAGTGCAAACTGTGTGGAAGACAAGTTGACTAAGATTGGGTCGAAGTGGCCAAAAGAGAAGAAAAGACAGAGTGAAGTAAGAGAAAGCAAGTCGTTGGACGGGGAGATTGAGGAAGACAGATCAAAAAGGAATATGGATCGTGGACAACTCAGCAAGCGGGAAAATCCACCAATGGATTCTTTGGAGCACCTTGTAGGAAAGTAGGAAAGACAGGCTGGCGAAGCTCTGAAAACGCAGGTCAAGTTGACCAAGGGTTTTAGACACCTAGGGTTTTTCTATTTAAGGTTTTGACACCTAGGTTTCGGCCTAAGGTTGTCTGAGATTCATTGTAATGTATAAATAAAGGTCAAGAGGACCTGGGATGGGTTCGATTATGTTATGATGGGTGATTGTTGCTATTTTTGAGAGAGAAGTATTGTGTTGTGAGAGCAGTATATGTTGTAAGATCTTAAGCTGGGTGCAAAGATCAACCCTGTAGTTGGTTGTGCAGGGAGGGGAGAGAAGAAGAGAAAGAAAGAGAGATCTACAAGCTAAGAGTGCATATAAAACTGTATGTTTTCATATAATATCAAGAAACATAGTTCTGTGGATGTAGCCCTAGCGAGAGTGTGAACCACGCATATCTTGTTTTTTTGTGTGATTGATGCCTTGTTCTTCTTCTTTCTATTATATTGTTATTACATCATTCTGTTATATTTGAGATATAGTTCGTGCAATAGGCTTAAGGAAGATAAAGAATAACTAGGTTGTTGTGTGTTTTTGCCTTGAACCCACCTTGCATTCCCCCTAGTTGTAGACAATTGTTTCCTGCACCCCCCTATTTCTACTTCGGGTGAGACTGCATCTGCTTCGCAGGTGTTGTCAAAAGGGCCAGTAGTTAGGGCTTGTTGGTGCGTTGTTAGAGTTGAACCCTAGGTCTGCCCCTGTACCAACAACAACATTCTCGTAAGCTCTTAATCTTAGGTGTTTAGCAGAGTATTCACCTTTGATCTGTTTTATTATCAGTTCAAAGTCACCATGAATTGAAATTCTCTTGGCACTAAGCTTATTTAAAAGTTGTAACCCTAACATTAAGGCTTCATATTCAACTATATTGTTGGTACATTGGAAATTTAGCTTATAGGAATATCCTTATGAGTGGTTGTTTTTTGAATTTGAGACCCATACACCTGCTCCTCACCCTTCCTTACTAACAACCCCATCAAAATCTAAGCTCCATAGAGGTTCATTTTTTTTATCAGGTTCCACCATAACAATTTTGTCTTCTTCAAAAACCGTTTTGTCTTCTTCAATGTTATAAACATCATTTTCTAAATTGGCAATTTGTTTTCCTATGTCTCCATCGTTGTACAAAATAAAAGAATCAAGGTCTAAATGAACAAAATATAAGGGATAATTGTGTGGTTTATCCTGACTGTTGATCATGTATTTCATCATTGTTTCCATATATAATCTCCTATGTTGACCAAACAATGGAATGGTAGCATAAGTCATGTCTAGTTGAAGAGTTCCTTGTAACTTATCTCCCCATGAGTGAGATAGTAACATGGCAATTTAGGAGGTATATCAACAACAACTATGTCCATTACCAATCTCGTGGTTGGTATTTGTGCTAAAGTAACACACAAATCTTTAATGATACCTATGAATTTTACTTTACTTGAATCAAATGAATATAAATATTTGTATGGTCTAGTGATATCAAGTCCTAATTTTTCCATAACAACTTTAGGGATAAGGTTGTGGGAAGCACCAGAGTCAAGCATGGGTTTGTGCAGATTTTTGTCATGAATGTTTAAACTGATGTAGAATGGGGGTACAATTCCATTTTCAGGTTTTCCATCGACTTCAGGCCCAAATAATAGTTATGGTTGATCATCAACAAAATTTATTGTGTATGCGCCTTCCTCTATATTCATATATTTTATCACGTGTGATCTATATGCATTCTTATTCATGAGCTCTATTAGAGGAATATGTATCTTGAGTTTTCCTAATTCATTTTCAAAGTTGAATGATGTTTGAGTTTTATTTGGGTTAGGAAGTGTCTCACCAACATCCTTTTGTGAAATATCTTTGGGTTGGTTGGTAGAGGCAATATCAGTTTGAGTTGTTTTTGAGATAATATCAAATTTTTTTCTGGTTGGAACTTATGTGTTCTTTTTAGGAGGAATGTCAAGAATTTTCTTAGCAGATGTGTTAGCTATCTTTTTAGTGGAATTATCAGAAGTTTTCTTGGTAGGATTATCAGTTGAATTCTTACTCCTTAGATTATATTGCCTATGGACCTCCATAATTGCATTTTCAAAACCTTGTTTATAATCTTCTAAGTCCTCATGATCAATTTCAGTTTGTGAAAGTAGGAAAAGATCATGTTCTTCTTGAGTGAGAAATACATAATCATTATCATTTATTCCCATCAAATTGATATGAACATCATCAAGGTATTGAACTATTTCTTCCCCTTCATCAGCATAATTTTCTTGAAAAGGAAGCTTGATCTTTTGATCTGGACCTCTTTGTTCTCTTTGTTCTCTTTATCTGATTTGGGGTTGGTTTCTCCTAAAATTAGGATTTCTGATTTGGGGGCAAGGTTGATTTTCTCTAGGAGGAGTCATGTCAGCAATGTCTAACCTGTCCACCATCCTTTCCATGGTTCTAACTAAAGAGTCTATTTTTTCATTGGCAAAAGAGGTAGATGGTTCTTCTTTTATAGTTACTCTCTTCTATGTTCTAATTCTAGCTCTCTTAGATAACATATTAGTCTCTACACTCATAGCATCTCTCTGAATTTCTTCCAAGGTTGCATGATTTATTTCTCTCAATTGATAAGACATGTCAGCATCAAATCCATCAGGGAATTTAATCAAAGCTAAACCTTGAGGGGGTTTAATGTTTGTTGGAATTGCATTTTAAATGTTGTTAAATCTGGTGAAATAATCATGCACACTTTCCCCAAGGGATCTTTTAATACTTTCATATTCAAATAAAATCTGAAGTGGATTTTTCTTAACTTCCCATCTATTGAGGAATGATTGGTGAAAAGTAGTAATGTCATTTAGACTAGCAGCTAGTAAGGCTTTGAACCATTTCCTAACTTGTCCATTTAAGCTTTGGGAAAACAATCTCATTTTGACATCTGCCTCATCTACTTCTTGTAGGTCAAAAAAGTTAGTCATCTTATCAACATGTTGTTGTGCAGTCATGGTTCCGGTGCCATCAAACTAAGGAATCCTAGTTTGATAGTCTTGGGGCATATTATGTAAAGGAGCAACCAAAACGAGGGGATCATATTGTGCTGCCATGATTGGTATAGGAGGATGGATAGCAGATGAACTTGTGGAAAGTGTAGATGCGGGAACCCTTTTAATAGGTTGGATCACTGTCTATGAAGTTATTAGAGAAGTAGTGGAAAAGATAGAAGAAGCAAGACTGGTAGATGTAGGATGAATCAATTGAGAATTTATAGATGATGTGGAAATGGTTAGGGAAAAATTTCAATAGATTGTTGAATATAGGCTTCATGTAAAGCTTGATCAAAGTATGATGCTAGATCTTGTAACTTTTCAAAATTTTGGAGGATTTGTTGACCAAGATCTAATTCAAGAGATTGTCTTTCATGTGTGTCGGGTTTTAAAGTAGCTTGATCTAATACTGTTTCATCCACGAAACTCTCAGACTTAGTTCCGAATAGACTATGCTCAAAAGGTAGATCAAACTGAATATCCTGGATTGTGACAAATTTCTTGGTGAGAGAGGTTGACCTAGGAGGGGGACTATTTCTCCCTTAACTTTCTGCTAAACTTCTTTTCCTGATCAATTTTTCAGGGTCATCTACAACTTTTACAGGTTCTGGATTAGGATAAGATCTGGTGTGAATTCTTTTTGGAGCCACAACTAAAAATTTAAAAACACTACTTAATTATTTAAAAAGTTTTACAACCTATGAACATTTATTTCTTAAAGACTTGAATCCTTGATTTTCCAAAAATAAAGTTTTCTTACTAGGGAAAGACTATGTAGAAGTTAAAAATTTGTTCTTCCCCAGTGTGGTCACCACTATGTTATCACTCTGTAATTTCTAGAGGTTGTAATAGAAAGGACAGAGGTAACCACAAAACCACTTTGGAAGTTGAGATCTAGCCCTACCATCTTCAGAGAGGGATCTCTTTGTGAGATTTAGATTTGTTTGGATTAGAATATTAGGCTAGTTATGATAGTTCAGGATTTGTTTGTTTGTTTGAAATATTTGGCCGATTAAATGCTTAAATTCAATTGGCCTATGGGGTTTGTCTCTTAAAATAAGGATCTATTTCAACTTTTATTAGGTTTCTTCACAGGGAAAGGTAGTTAAACTATTTGGATCTTGTAAATTTAGATGAAGTGAATAGGAAGAAATGAGAGGAATTCCATCAATTAAAAGAGAAATTAAGAATTCTTTTTACTTAATTTCAGTTGAAAACATAGAAATTATTCAAAGCTAGAAACAAAGTATATTGAAATAAGTTATGTTCATTAGCCTTCTTTTGAATAATTAGTATTAGAAACACATAAAATGATAACAGAGAAAGTAAAACACAAACGAAGGTAGACGTACTTCACCAACAGTTTGACATGAGAATCCTGTGAAAGATCATTTTTTATTACTAAGCAATCCTCTTGAAAATACAAGATAGCTTTCTTGGATGAAAAAATCAACCTTGAATACTTCAAAATGAGAAGTATTTAAACATTTATTTACAAAATATCCTGTCATAAATGATCATGATATATTTTAGGAATATCTAAACTAACTATATCTCTAATTACAAAATATAGGAATCTTTAGATCTGCTCGGATTTCTGTTGTTGTTTTGATGGAAGTTGTTGATGATTTGTCCCTTTGACTTATGCTTAGTTATTGGTCCTTGCTGGCTGAAAAATAGAACTCGTCTTTACTCAAGAAAAGCACACAACTTATCCCACCTCTTTTTACTTGGGATTGACATTTTGAGTAATTTCCTGTATATTTCATCCATCTTTTGTGTATTTAGCAAAAGTAGGTTTAGTGATGAAAATGTGTTTGGTCTCAAATTTTGAATTTTCTTTTTCCACTGTCTTTAATTTATGGTTATAGTCAAGCAAGGTGATTAACTTGTCATTTAACACTAACAAACTAGGTAGTCCTTTCTTGTTTAGCACCTCAAACTTGTTGAAGAACCTCTGCACACCTATGTCCATAACCTAAGGTTTTTCTTCCAATTGCAACATGAGGCCTTTCTTAGTTAGAACCTTTTTTTATTTCTAGGATAGTTTCATTTATGTCTTCTATATCTAGCTCCTCTAACTCCTGTTTGTTTTTAGAGTTTAGAAAGTTGATGAGATCAATGGCTTCTGTTAGATTTTCTCCCAAATATTCCTTAATAATTACAATGGATCCTCTAGCTTTCTAAATTAACTCATGTTGTTCAAAGATGATCTGTATAGAAGGCCAAATCTCTGTCATGGATTTATTAATGTCTATCCATATATTTTCCTTAGCTTGGGATAATGTATTTTCATGATTGTTTCTTTTCCTAACTGTTGTAATCGTTGGCTTAGCTTCTGAGATTTATGTATTTCTTCCCGATGACAAGTCTCAATCCTTGATTTCTCTTCCTGTAATGACTTTACTTCTTCATGTAACTTTCTGATTTCTACTCCTTGTATGGACATGTCCTCCATAGATTTCACCAATTTACCTGAGGCATCTGAAGTTTGTGTCAGGGTTGATGTTGATGTAGAAACTTTTGTTGTTATTATCCTTTTAAGGGGAACTGCATCTAATGGAACCATGGCCAATTGTGCATTCTTCTCTTTTTCCTTAATCAACTTGTCCATCTCTGCTTCCATTTCTCTAATCTATGCATTTTGCTCCATAATAAATTTGATCATTTCTTCTTTTTGGATTTTTGTCTCATCTACCCCTTTAGTTTGTGAATCCTCTATTTCTGGAAGTTTTAATTGTTTCTTGAGTGATGCTGTCTCAACATTATTCTTCTTTATCAACTCTTATGTTGCTTCGACATTAGTTGGGTCATATCCAATCTTGGGAACTAATTATTCTAATGATTTTATCTTATTATCCTTGGCCAAAGTAGAGATCTTTTCAATCTTCAATTGAGACTGGATATTAGTCAGTGATACATGTAATTTGGAAGTTGTCATTGAAATGTTTGTCAGGGTTGAAAAAATCATCTCCCATGTCTGTATGTGCATATCCATCTAATCAGCAGGATGGACATGATTTATATCAAATTCAAATGAAGTCTTCTTGTAATCAGTTGATGTCTTTGGATAGGGGACCTGTGCCTGTAAGAATTCCATTTGCATTCTTCCCTTCTCTATGTCAAAAGATGACAAAAGTCTGTGCTGAGTAGTAGACGTTTGTTTCCAAAATTGAGTATAAGTATTGATGTTGAGAAGTTCATTGTTTTGCTTAATTTCCTTATACTTTTCAAAAATATTTGACTCCTTTTCTCCCTGAATTGATTTAGATGTTATAGTTGTGTCTAGATTTCTTTGTGAAGATGGTGATGATGGAGATCCTGCAAACAAAGTGTCTGATTTTTCTGAAGAGAGTGGGTCTTTGAAGACTATTGTAGACTGCATTTATCCCTCTTTAATAAAACTTGTTGTATGAATGGTTTTAGTCCTCTTCCTATATAATACGTTAAAATCATCTGCTGAGACCTTTGTGACTGAAGGAGAGTCTTCATTCCTTGGTATTTTCTCTGCTTGTTTATGAGGTGTGATGGTTTGTGAAGTGGTCATAGACACAGGCTGCTCTTCTACTTCTTGCAAAGTGTTCTCTTCCCACTCATCCTGGTTCATATATCTTTCAATTTCTGGCCTTTGTGTATGCACATAGGGAGTGGTCTTATGTTTGGCCCTCAAATTAGAAATGATACAAAATGGTTCATATGACCAAGTGAAGCTTAGAGGAAATTTCATTTATTTTAAGAGGATGTCTTCTTCTTCACATGTTGCTCTGTTGTTGCAAATTAAAGGTCATATCTGAGTTTTGATTCTGAATTGAGATTTCTTCTTGGCTACTACAAAATGGATTTGATCTGAATTTATCATCTTCCTTATGTACTCCAATGCAAAAATCATCATTGGGAGGTATTTAAGCAACCTGTATGGTGGAATCTCACATCCATACACCCTTATTTATGTATAATTCTGGTATAAATACCAGTCACCTGTCTTGGCTTGATCAGTTAGATGTAAAACCTTCTGAATTTCTTCACTAACCCTGGGTTTTGTACTTCTTCTCAGTAAACAAGTATATGGATAGATGAACTGATCAATGAAATCTTTGAAATTGTACTTTGTTGATTTCTTTCTCGACAATGAAGTCCAAAACATGATTGACTGTGGGCTTCCTTATTCATTTAGCTTCTGGCGTGTGAAAGGAAACATGTCTGCTTGATAGAATATAGACATATAAACCAGAATTGAAGAATATTTGAACATTTCTTCAGTTGGAAACTTAAGAAATTGTTCATGAATGTTATCAGCCAAGAATTGACTGAAATTGAACTTCATAGAAACCTTTTCTTTTGTAGAGAAAATGGACAGAAAACCTAAAATAGGTTCATCTACCCATTCATTGAAAGGATACCCTAACAAACATGAGAGCATTGAGATAATCTGATTAGCTTTCTCAGGGAAAATAAAAGAGGGGTATGGTGGTTTTTTCTTAGGAAGTTGGGCATCTTCAGGGAGGAATATTTCAATAATTTGGGCTCTTTGGGGAAAGGTCAATTTTTGATATAATTCATTTAGGGATTCGACATAGAAAGGGGAGGATGAGTTATTTTGAGGGATCTACAATATTTGGTCAATGCTCTTAGGGGTAATTGTAAATAGAATCTCACCAGTGGGAGAGGCAATGGCTCTTTGGCTTAGTAGATAATTAGCTTGGAATTTAAGGACAAACTCAGGGAAAGGGTAGGTTTGGGGAAATATGTAGAGGGGTAAATTGGATTCCTAGAGTCCAATTTCATCACTCTAGTCAAGGAAAATATCCTTGAGACAACAATGTAATTCGAAAATATCAAATTCCCACTTCGACTCTACAATTTTATAATCTATGTCTGTTAGAGGAATGTGGTCAAGTTCAATTGGAGGGGGAAGCATTGGGTTTTCATAGGTGTCGACAGACTTGCCTTTGGGAGCCATAATTGACAAATTAACAGTAGAATGGGTTGGCAACACTGAAATTACCGAGGAAATAGATCGCATGTTGAAGGTAAGAGATGGCGGTGGTAGTCTGACAGCTAGATCGACGTGGTGAGAAGTATCGATATCGGGAGAAGGGAAGTAGTGGTGGGAAAGGTGAGCGGTATCAGGATTTATTTAAAAATATTTCATAGGGGGGGTTGGAGGTATGTGGTAATAGGAGAGGGGGGTGCGAAACGATGAGGAGTTTCCACTTTAGGTGGTGTCGGGGCGAGAAAAACCACTTTTCGAACCCCCCCTTTGTCGATAAAGGTAGGTAGGTCAGGGGGGCGAAAACATTTGAGGGTCGTCGATCGGAAAATGAATGATGTCGTCGAGGAAGATATGCACAGAACTTATGTGCTACAGGACAAAATGTCTTATCAATTTCCAAACTTTGGTTAAACAGTTCCGCCATAAAGAAAAATGTTTTCTTTTTGAAACCTTTACATTATGAATTTATTTTTCCTATACTAATATAACTTATTTCATCAACTTAGGGTGCATTTTAATGTGCATACCATGTTTAATTTTCTCTGAAAGGAAAAATCATGTAACCTATCTTCTATCCTATGCATCTAACTAATTAATCCAACTTAAACAATTGGATTAATTTATTTCTCTACCTAACTATTTTAGCAAAGATTAGACCGTTTGGCTAAAATTATTCTCTAACCTAACACCAAAAATTTAAAAATGTTTGATCATGATTAAATTGTATGATTCAAACTTATTTTTCTTTTCATGGGGTTTTCTTGTTTTTCTCTTTTTATTTTATTTTCTCCTTTTTTCTTTTCTTTTCTTTTCTTTTTTCTTTTTCTTTTCTTTTATTTTCTACCCTCTTTTCATTTACATTATTTTTTTTATCTTTTATCTTTTTCTTTTGGAAATCATTTACATAATGTAATATTATTTACTATATAAAATCATTGAAAGAGAAATATTCAATCACCATTTGATACTATGAACTATAGGACTCTAACACTAGTAATCATATTGCTCTGAAAATTTAAGAAAATCTAACAACACGGATCTGCCTCAACCCCATGTTGTCTTACTCATATGGTTTTAGATTTGAAGATGACGTTATGGATGAATTCCTCACATGTGTTCAAAGGATGGTGCCAAATATATAAGAACATGTGGAGATTTCTAAAGAAATGGAAATATATAGGATGGTTGCTAGAACATTTGGCTTTGACATGGCTATTCATGATAGGAAGACCAAAATGCTAAGTAAGCTTCATTTTGTTTCAAATTTCAATGTCTCTTCTTCCTTTGTTTCATTTTTCAATGTATTTTCTTATGTTTCTCTTATTTGTTGTAGATTCTTGGTGGAGAAGTTATGGCTCAAGAGCACCCAGTTTACAGAAACTTGTCATTCGAGTGTTTATCCAAACTTTTATCTCTTCATGATGTGAGTGTAACTTGAGTGTATTTGAAATAATACACACTAAGAAGCGTAATAGGTCAAAAAATTTCAAATTAAATTTCAAATTCATTATAAGTTATAATTTTATGCCCTCACCCTCTAAATTATGTATTATAATTTATGGCCCTCATAAAATTTGGAATCTTAGCGCCTTAATGTCATGGTACACCTGACATGGAGGCCATCTTATTGGATGGGATTCACACCATTTTTGCCTAGAGGGTTGAAACTAAGAGGCCTATCATGGAATCAATCCCTTATTGGTTAAAGGAGTAGGTAGTGAGGAAGAGTGTGGTAGATGAGGATGATGTCCCAGAGAATACACCTTTACAGAAGGTGGCTTTTGACATTGGGAGTGTGCCACCACCTTCACAGACTCAGACACAATGAGGTGGACTTACTGGTAGCACCAATAAAGGACGTATGAGTCTAGCTTCTCCTTATTCTAGAGGAAATCAAATTCTAGCACCATCCCCATGACCTTCTTCATCTAGAGGAAAATCCATTACTAGATCCATCACCTTTGCCTATAAAATGGGTAGAGGGAATCACTAGTTTTTTTTATCTAATTTCATTTTAGATTACTCTTGATGACTAAATATATTTACTATGTTTATTGATGATGTTTTGAGACTTTGGAGTTAAGAGTTGAGCTATGATTCAATATTGTTGTGTGATGTATCACTAGACATCTTATATATCAATTTTCTTTTCATATTTATGTGGTAATGTGTTTATTTGTTGTTGTTGTTTCTTTAGATGTTTAAAATTTTGAAAAAATGATTTTTTTTGTATTTTTTTAAACTTTGTCAATATTTTCCAAGATGTTGCCTTTTTTTCAAACCCTCGGTAATATTTTCACTAACATGATGTTTACAACACTGTTGGTTCGTGTTATTCTGAAGCTTTCATATTATTAAATCCATGGTTGAGCGACCTCTAAATTCATTCCATTGTAAAAAGTATAACATAAATGGGGATTCAATGACATGAACTAAATTGACACTAATATCAAAGTGTTCCAATGTATACACAATATGAATAACTTACAAACATTATGCTCCTAGATTCTTCTCAACGATGCAAAGTAGATTCTCCCTTCAAATTTTATTCCCCCTTCTCTTAATGTTCATATCTTGTGCATGCCTCCTTATTCCCTTGCAGGGAAACCTCTTCCATCTCTCAACTATAATGATGCATTCACTTACTAATTAAAAATAAGCATATGCATTTTTCTAGGTATCTCTTAAAATATCATTCCAAGTGCTCAATAATGTTTTAGTATGAAAGAGTTAGGAAATGGTCATCATGCATTCTATTGGCCTTTGTGAAACCCCTAAAATAATTCTGAAAAAACTATAGTATGTATGTGGAGAATCTCAATTTCTTCATGACTATGCTCATCACATTGACACTAGGCAACTCTCAATCTTGGATTGGCATTTGAAACTATGAACTGATATCTCATGTGAAGTAAACAAACATCATCACACACACTACCTTCACCCATAGAATTGGAAAAATGTATTCCTTCCATAGAAGATTCAAGTCAGGATTGCAATGTTGCAATTTGAGAAAATCACTACTAGTTTACCATGAATACCCTTCACCCAAATACGTGTAAGGGAAACCCTTGGTGTTATGTGGGGGATAGGGAGTATAACAAATGTAAGTACCCCCTCTCATACAAACCCTGAACTTTCCCCTTCCCTTCATCTAATATATGGAAATCCCTACTCACCATGACACCCCTCTCATACAAACCCTGAACTTTCCCCTTCCCTTCATCTAATATATGGAAATCCCTACTCACCATGACACGTGTACCATGGTTTTGTATCTATCCTTGATTTATCTCCCTTCATGTAATTTTAGAACAAAACTATAAGATAATGAATCTATGGAGTCATTATGTGATATTTTATTATATATGTGAGCAAGACAATTCACTACATCTTTCCTTCATCTCCACCCTATAGAAACATCAACATGGCTCAACATTCTAGGAGCTCCAAGAAACTCTTATGTTTACAATTAATTCAAGAAAATCCATACTTTTGTTCTAGTTCCAAATTATTTTCTTCCCAATTCCTTCTCTACCTAGCTATACAATGTGTCGAGTAAAATTAATGCGACCAATGATACTCCCCTCCTCCTCCTCAACCCTCTACAGAACTCAAACCTTCAACCTTAGATCAATGATCAAAATTGTATTAAAACATGTATTAAATATGAGAACTTGTACCTATTGATGGGTGGGCAAACCTGAACATCCAAATAATTGTTAATTTCACTCAACATGCCTTGAGGCATCTCAGTGATCGATGCACAAACCAAGAACACATTATACAATCTCTCACAGAGATTTTGAAAAATGTGCAACATAAATCTAGGTTTTTAATAATGAGGATAATATTTGTTCATAGTGGTAATACATCACCCATCACCTATAAAAGAACAACTGCCATTTTCTCCATTTCA
>ML802371.1:27253-39373 GCA_009831015.1 Picea engelmannii
ACATTATACAATCTCTCACAGAGATTTTGAAAAATGTGCAACATAAATCTAGGTTTTTAATAATGAGGATAATATTTGTTCATAGTGGTAATACATCACCCATCACCTATAAAAGAACAACTGCCATTTTCTCCATTTCATTGTTTTTTTTTTTTAATTTATAATTTTTTCCAAGGAAAATTTAGTTGGAAAATGCTTCAATATAATTACAAATCATCATTTATAGGGTTAATTGGGTTTAACCTAGGTGGTTCAGAAAAATGAGTGTCATCCTTCTCTCTTAGGGTCAATTCATAATGTGAATTTGCAAAAAATGAGGAAATAAAGACATAACTTTACCTTTGCAAAATATTGACTCACCTAAAAATTTGAGTTTGTTCAGTTATTAACTCACTTCTTATATAAACTTATCTTTGTATGAGAACCATATTTCTTTTTTTTTAAACCATGAGAATCAGTAATTGGTTAGAATGACATGGGCTAGGCTTGGGATCAAACTAATTGGCTATCACTATAACCCAAGAGCATATTCAATAGCTCACAAGACAGATATACCAATAACTCATGACTTAGCAAGGGTCGAGACATTTGAAGACATAGTCAAAATTTGAGGGTATCTACCCTTCTAACCTTATCACAATGAGTCAAGTCTAATTGGAGATTTAAACCTGAGTGGAAAGAGTGTTAGACCTACCTCCCTACCACTTGAGTTATTACTCTCAACATGAGAACCATATATCTTAATATACTATGAACTTTATACATATGGGCCAATTAAAAAAAGAAGTGATGTGTCCAATTAATATAATAATTAATTAGTTACAAAGTAAACACTTTTAATCATTACAAAGATAGCATAATATTCTATTTAATATATTTACCATAGAATATAATATAAGGATTAATTAATTACAAGGTTTCCACTTTTTGTCATCCCAAAAGATACAATCTTATGTTTAATATATTTAACATAAAATATAATATAATGATTAATAGTTGCAAAGTGTGCACTTTTTATCATTGGAAAGGTCACATAATTTTATATTTGATATATTTTATCATAAAATATATGTCTAAACCAATTTTATATTTAATATGTTTTGTTAGATTAAACTCTATATTATAATATAATGAGAAAATTAATTTTTATTTATTTTTCAATTAATGAATATAAATGTAATATAAAATTATATAAATATAAATGAAAGAATAAATAAACTTAATTGTTTTACATAAATATGGGAAAGGTATATGATATTACACGTTTTTTTTTTTGGGTAAGAGGTTAAATTATAATTAAGGTACTATTTAGTTTTATGTATGGGACTAAAGTTAAATGATATTAGCAAGTGCATGACACCAATGTAGGTAGCCTTAGTGATGATTACAAGAGATATCGGCTTTCTTGCAAACATTGTTTAGGCTAAAATTGTCTTTTGGTCTTGGAGTAAGACCTAAAATTGTTGATTGGCTAAGAGCTCGTCTTCCTTAGACATAAGGAAACAGGGTAACGGCCCAAGACCCAAAGACATCTAGCAAAAATTAAATTCTACCCCCGTATGAACCACTAGAAATTTATTGTAGGTGGTATGGTTTTTCTTAAATAACGATGATGAGTCAACCTACATTCATGGATAGCAACAAGTGATAAATGTCCTCACTATCAATTGACAACTGAGTTGTGACGGATTTTTCCACCCACAAGTAGTATATATTTTAATATATATATAAAAGCTAGTTGACTTTAGTATTACTCTAACACAAAAATGAGTACAAACATCACATCTTGTGGCTTTCCACATGGGAAACTAGGACCATAGGAGTGACAACATATAATTGTGTTCATCATACAAAAATAGAAGTGTTTTTCAAACTAACTATAATCTGATATAGATGCCTTCCTATTCTACTATCAACAAAAAATAAACATAGAACCAATGATGGAGAGGGTAGTTGATGCTTCCTCCATGTATATGTTGCACATATGTTGTCATTGATGTCAAAGTGGTCATGGACATGGTCATTTATAGCGCAATAATAGACAATATGGCACACAGTATTGTTGATTAAGGTTAGTTGTCATTGATGTCAACCCTTGAAGAAAGCCTCGTAGCACAAAGGTTTGGGTAATGAACCCAAGATTGTTTGATGTAAATATAACTCATTATTTTTTTTTCATGGTTGATAAGAAGTAAATATGGATGAACTCCAAAGTGGTCCCCTTATGGTGAAATCCCTCACGGGAAGACGCTTTGCGGAGTAAGAGAACCCATGCTTAATTGTGGAATAATGAGATGAAGGGCAGTGGATTTTTCAGGGAAACTATACTATATGGATAGTGTTTGTCATGACATTTCTAGTGGTATGTAGAACGTCACATAACTCCTCACAGTTAGAGAGTTATGACCATGTGAAGTTGGAGAACCCAGGTTTGGGTAATGGAACCAAGTTTGTTTGATGGATAAGAGTATTATTTTTGCTATATTTGAAGGTAATACTATTCTATATGGATAGTACATTTCATTTCATTTCTGGTGGTATGTGGAACATCACATAACTCCTCATGGTTTGAGAGTTATGGCTTTACGAAGTTGGAGGACCCTCACATGTCATCTAGAAGCCCCACAAGGTTAAAGTAGTCAAAATGGTTTAAGGGATTTTAGAAGGTAAATAATAAAGTGAAGTGATGAGTGTAATATAATTCAAAGTGAATAAAAAATAAATTATTTAAATAGTAAATTTAATGGAGAAATTAGAAGTGGGTTAACCCTAAAATAAGGAAAGTGGGCAAAGTGACCTAGAAGATGTTTTTAAAGAAGCTACTTGGAGAGTATAAATAAGAGGCTAGGCTCTTTCATTTTAATCACACTTGAGCATATTGAATATCTATAGGTTTCTAAGGTAACCAAGGATATCTAAGCCGAAATTCTGAGGGAAGGTGAAGAAAAGAAGGCTGAAATGCAAGGAAGGATTTGATGGTGCTTTCTAAGGTATGTTATTTATAGGTCATCTCACCATTTTCGCTATAAATATTTTTCTATAATGATTCAGACTGTGAAATTTCTATTCCATTGAGAAAACATATCCAAGTATTTTTGGTAAACAATTCATCTTGTGGGTCGTTGTATTTTGGGAGTTACACTCCATGGAAAATAGGGCTTGTGGCTAGTCCTGAAACTAGTCAAAAACAAGTGTTTCGGGTAAAAACATCATAACTTCTTCATAACAGATCCAAATTTAGTGAGACCAAATGTTTTGGTTAGGGTACAGTCTTTAGTATGTTGTGTAACTTTTTTATATCAATTCAAAAAATATTCCATGTGGGGCATGCTCTACAAGGTCGCTCTCTATAATAAGCCAGAATTCAGCAAGGTATGCCATTTTTGCTATAACGCCTTTTCTGAGAGGCTACAAGTAGTGACGCCTGAAGGAATTACATAAAAAACATTGAAGAACATTGTGTATCAGTTTCAGATATTTATACATTACAGGTACAAAGTTATGATTACTTCAAGTTAGGGTTGTTGACTAATCCAAAACTAGGCATGTGAGACTAAAGAAAAGTTTGATGAAAATGCTAGTCTCTTGTTATTAAAGTTAAGGAAGGTTTGTAGGAATATGATCACATACACCAGGTCTATTACATAGCTACAAATCATATTTGGATGATGAAATTGATGAGGGCTTTTGGTTGAGGTACATGTTGAGTACATGGTTGAGACAAGTAGTTGATGAGTTGGCACATACATGAGGTGTATAGTTGATGATGTTGGTACATATTGATGAGTCACATTTGATGAGTAGTTGACACATTATTGGTACATACTTGGTGTATGGTTGATGCACTTGTTTATGGTATAGGTTGATGCATGGTTCAGATTTATTGGTACATGTTTACAACGGTATATCTCACAGTGATAGTGTGACAGTGGTTCCATCATTTTACTTCTACTTTAGGGTGGTTGGACAGGGAAAGGACATGTGGTTGTAGCCACCTTCCGGTTGTATCCAGAGAACATAGGGGTTTTTATCCTCCTTCTGGTTATAGCCAAAGAATTGGGGAGTTGGAGCTTCCTTCAGGTTGTAGCCTGAGAAACTAGGGGGTTGGAGCCTCCTTCCAGTTGCAGCTGGAAAACAAAGGAAGTTGGTGCTTCCAATGAATGTAATTCTTCAAGACATATAAGAAAAAACATTTCGTGGTTTTCTCCAGTTTTGGGTTTCCACGTAAAACATTGGTGTACTGTGTATGTGTATGATTGTTCATTTGTTCATTGCTCATTATTGGATGATAGTTCTACATTGACATAACACTTGGATTATTTGGTTAAAAAGGATTAAATTTCTCTATTACTGATTCACCCCCCCTCTTAGTAATCCAACAATTGGTCTCAGAGAAGGTTCCTTCAGAAATTAGTTTAACCACTAAAAGGTAGATCATGGAGAGCAACAACTTGTATAAAGATGGAATGCCACAGTTTGATGGACAAAAGTATGCTTTTTGGAGCATAAGGATGAAGACATATATGCATGCATAGGTATTTGAAATTTGGAAATCAATTGTAGATAGATACACAACACCAACAGTTCCACCAACAAATGACAAAGCAGTGAAACTCGGTCATAATAATTCCAAAGCCACCAATTCACTTCTGAAAGGTCTCAGTGAAATGATATTCACCAAAGTTGCACATTGTAAATCCGCTAAAGAGATTTGGGACATGCTTCAAAATATTTATGAAGGAGATACAAAAGTCAAAGAAGCAAAGCTTCAAACTTACAGGGGTTAGTTTGAACAACTAAAAATGAAGGAAGATGAGAATATTGCAGCCTACTTCTTACGAGTCAATGAAATAGTGAATGCAATCATAGGATTAGGAGAAGAAATCGAAGAATCTGTAATTTTTCAAAAGGTATTAAGATCTCTTCCTATGAGATTTAACCCTAAGATATCAGCACTAGAAGAAAGATTAGATCTAAACTCAATAAGCATGGATGAACTGCATGGAATCTTCACAACATATGAAATGAGAACTAAATAGGAAAATCCAGATGTAAAAGAAACAACCTTCAAAGAATCCAAAAGATCAAAGAAAAATAAAGAGAAACAAGAACAATATAGTAGCAACAATGATGTCTCAGAAGATGATGAAGAAGTGGCCAACTTCGTCAAAAGACTGAACAAGGGAACGGACGGTAGGTATAGAGGTAAGCTTCCTTTAATTTGTTTTAATTGTGATGGTATTGGTCATTTTGCTAACAAATGTCCTCATAAGAAAAATAGAAATGATGAAGGTTACTCAAAAGACAAACAAACATATAAAGGAAAAAGAACTACAAAGAAAATTTTCAAGAAAATATTATGCACCAAGGAAGACATCTCATCATCAGATGAAGATGAAGTCAGTGACAATGAGACAAGAAGAGTTATATTCATGGCAGTAGAAGAATCTGATGAAGAAGAATCCAAAGAAGAATATGAAGAAGCCAAATAAGAATATGAAGAAGACAAAGAAGAAATTGAAGAGACAGAAGTTGACTTTCGAGAAGAATTAATGTGTCCCATAGAAGTTATCAGAAGAGAAAAGAAGAAAAACAAGAAACTACAAGCAGAACTAAACAAGAAAGAAGACTCTCAAGAACTAGAACAAATGATCACAAAATTGAAGGTTCAAATAGAAGAAGATAAAAGAATTGAAGAAGCACTCAAAGAATAGCTAGAAGAAAAGGACAGGATCATTGGAAACTTGGAAGAAATATTATCACACTAAGAAAGGATATTCAAAAGAAAAATATGCAGAATAGCTCAAAAGTTTTGGATGACATTATCAGCAGTCAAAAATCTAATTTTGACAAGACCAGACTTGGATACAATCAGACAGAAAAGGGATCAAGCTCCAAAACAACAGAGCAAGAAACATATCCAAAAAGCTATGCAGAAACAATTAAAGGGGATAAGAAGATGTACAAGGAAGATTACAGGGACACTCCTCCACCAAGAAGATTGAAATTTTAGAATCAACATCAGACAGATAGTCCTCAAGAAGAAGAAGGATTCATAAGACAACTATAAGTTTCCCCCAGTCTGTAAAAATAACTATATTGGCCAAGAACTATGGCAAACTCAAAGATGTGAATGTTTGATTTGACATACCTTTGTATAAAAGGTCGATGAATGTAAATTATGTTATGAATATGTGTTGCATGACTGCTAGGAGGGGGATGTGCTAAAAGAGACCACGATGGATAATGAGAGGTGGTGGAAGGGACCTGGAATGGTTGTGTTAACTTCCACCGAGCCAGTATAATACTGGTTTTTACTTGCTCAAAGACCAAAGCAACTCTCTGACCCTGGAATGGATTTCCCATCAGATTGGTAGGTGGGGAGGCTCCTCAAGAGTTAATGAGGGGATGGGGGTGAACTACCCACCTGTAAAATCTCTCAGACCTGACCACGGATGGGGAAATTCGCGCCACACGCAATCTTGTAGAGAAAAAGGCAAGAGAGGAAGTGTGGTAAAGGGTAGAGAGAGAGCGCGCGCGACAGGGATCGTGGAAGAGAACTAGAGAAACTCTGGAAACACAGGGAGTTCTGAACATAGGAAAAGGAGAGTAACCTTCATCCTGGATTATTTTTTCTGTATCAGGAGAAGGAGAGTAACCTTCATCCTTGACTTTCGTTGAGCTGGAAGTAGGAGACTGAATCTCAAAGCATCGTGGTCTAGCTCGGGGGTGGCTAGTGGTAAATCCGTTTGGAGTCACTGAGCCTACGGTTGGGTGGAAACAAGCACCCCTCTTAGCAGTTGCATCACGCCTGGTGGATCTGATAAGTGTTTTATGCCTTTTATTTTGAATTGAATATCATGAATACATGCTCATGTTTATATGCCCATAATGATTTTTGTGTGGAATGATTGTCTGGTGTTTTAGACTGGAAATAATGGATGCATGTGTATACTTACATGCCATAGTTGGTTTCTGTACAACTGATTAAGTCTGGGGCATGAGTTCGCTCCACCGAGAATCGTCTTATTTGCTTGATTCTTGTAATACTCTGGGAAGGCTCCTTAAGAGTACTCTTCCCCGGGAATTACCCCATAAACCTTGGAACCGTACCGAACCTTTACCCAAAGACTCGACTAAGAGCAGGGACAATTGCCCAAGAACCGTCTGAAGGTTCATGCAATCCGAGTCTAGAAACCTTATGCAATAAAGAGTAGCTCTCTAAGGTCTCAGAGTCGTGGGAGTTTGAAGCTCCAAGAGGTTGAATTTTGTGATTCAAGCTCAGAAAGGATAGCGAGTCCAATTATCGAAAGAGAATACCCCATCGTTTGGTAGACGAACGGTCGAAATCCTTTCGGAAATACCCCAGATCTTTCAAGACCGATGGATCTAGAGGAGGAGCGCAGGTGTTAACACCTCGACCCTTTCATCCTTTGCAAGTAGCAATGGGATCCAGGATCATAGATCCAAGGATCTGACAGAGCTCTGTTGACCGTCGATCTTAACCTTTGCATAGGTAGGAGAGTGGACTCGACAATGTCCTGAAAGTCCCGAAGTATTCAGAACCGTTCATCGGCACAGGAGGCGTGGCAGTTAGGTATCATTTCGATGACTCACGACTTGGAGTGGTCAAGGGTAGGACTGCACAGACTCATGATTTGTAAAATTGTGACGTGATCATGGTCATTGGATCCAAGCCACGGGAGAACCGTTGGATCAGAACCTCCGCGTGGTATCACGTATCGGGGGTTCAAAAGTTGAAAGAATTTCTTTTCGATTGCAAAAGTCGCGAAGTGTTGAGCATCGAGGGCTCGTGAGAACATGTGGCATATCCATTAGGTGGGGACCACATGGTTAACAGGTAGCATAACAACAAGTGCCTAGAGAAGGGTGGAAGCGGGTGACAGGTGGTGGACACATGTCGCCTGGGAAAGAGTCAACCCATTGTTGACTTATCGTGTTTCGAGGATTCGCAAAGGAGGAGCATGAGGGCTCAACATGCCAACTTGTGAAGTCGCGAGATGTGAGTAGTGCTAGTGTTTAGCCTAGCCTACAGTTACATGTAGTAGGTGCTAGCGAGGAGGGAGCCATACCCGTATCGCATTTCGAGTATCGACGTTTGGAGAAAGAGGAGTCGAGAGCCTTGACTCTCCAACTCGCGAGTTGTGAAAGGTGCTTGCGCTAAGGCTAGGTTGTGGTAGCTTGGAGGAGGATAAGGGAAGGGATGGTCTGCGCTAGGCCCCATAGAAATTCAGGGATTCCGTCCCTCGAAGAAAAGACAAAAAAAACATTTAGTCGTCGTAGTGGGTGTGTGACAACAACCTCCTTTCAGAAGATCTTCAACTCCTAGGTATCAAACTATATTTTTTGGTTTATGTTATGCATGTAATAATTTTGGACATAAAGCTATGAATTGCAGAGCTAACAATAGGAACAACAACAACTTTTAGAGTTATACACAAAGGGGTTATTCAAGAAGGCCTAGTGAAACACATAGAAGAAGTTACAACATGTTTGAATCTTTGAGCAATGAAGTGGAATGTTACAAATGTAATAATTTTGGACACATGGACAAAGAGTGCAGAATGAAAATCCCTCCTAAAGAACCTCAACATAATAACAATGGTCACAAACATGAACTACATAAAAGGACATGGATAAGAAAGAAAGATCAGTATAGCAATGAAGAATGCACACTCATTCTACAAGCTAAGCAGACGAAACGTGGTTAGTATGTTGATAGTGGGTGTTCAAAACACATGATAGGTGATAGAGACAAGTTTCTTACATTACTAAAGGAAAGAGATGGATCAGTCTCCTTCGGAAATGATGATTCAACCAAAATCATTGGAAAAGGCACAGTCTGAATTGGGAACAAGAATGAAAAGGCAAAAAATGTTCTACTAGTAGAAGATATGAAACATAATCTTCTAAGTGTGAGTCAAATGTGTGACCAAGGTCATAATATGACTTTCGATTCACAAAAGTGTGAGATAAGAAAAGAAGGTTCAGGGAAATTGATTGCTACAGCTGCAAGAACTTCAAGCAACATATATGTGTTAAGTGAAATTGGAAATGAAAAGTGTTGTCTAGGAAAGGAAGATGAAAGTTGGCTATGGAACAAAAGAATGGGTCACATGCATTTTGATAACCTTTTCAAAGTCAGCAAAAGAGAAGTAGTCATAGAAATTCCCTAGATCACGAAACCAACAAACACTTTATGCAAGCATTGTCAACAAGGAAAACAAACAAAGACCAGGTTCAAATCAAAGGAATATTCAATGACAAGACCAGTGGAAATTGTCCATACGGATCTAGTTGGACCAACTACAACAAAGGGATTGAAAGGTGAGAGATACTTTATGTTATTAGTTGATGATTATACAAGAATGACTGCAGTTTGTTTTCTCAAGAATAATTCAGAAGCTTTTGAAAACTTCAAGATCTACAAGAAAATGGTTGAAAATGAAATGGACTCAAGAATCAAATGTTTGAGATATGATAATGGAGGAGAGTTCACCTCAAAGGAATTTATGGACTACTACATCAATCATGGAATAAAAAGGCAATTCTTTGTTGCTAGGACACCTCAACAAAATGGATTTGTTGAAAGAAAGAACATGACAATACAGGAAATGGCTCGAACAATGCTAATGGATTCAAAATTGACAGATATTTTTTGGACATAGGAAGTGCATACAACAATTCACATTCAAAAGAGAGTAATTCTCAGAAACAACACTGAAAAAACTTCTTACGAACTATGGAAAGGAAGACCAACAAACATAAAGCAATTTAGAGTTTTTGGAAGAAAATGCTATATCAAAAGAGAATATGGAGGAATAGGAAAGTTTGACTCTCACGTGGACAAAGGAGTACTTGTTGGTTACTCAGGTACAGGGAAAGCATACAAGTGTTACAATCTAAGATTGAACAAAGTTGTGGAAAGCATCAACGTAACAATTGATGAAACAGGCAAACCAGAATCAAAGGAAGAAAATGAATCAATGAAACAACCCTTAGAAGAAGAAGCAGAAGATGAAAAGGAAGTAGAAGAGGAAGATGAAGAGAATCCTACAGAAACAGAAGAGAAAATTCAGCAAGTGTCTCCAAAGGCACCTAGTAAATGAGTACAGAAGAATCATCCTTCGGATCAGATTATCGGAAACAAAGATGCATGAGTTGAGACTAGAAGAAGATTTTGTTCACTAGAACAAACACACCTAGCACTCTTATCTATAATTGAACCAAATTGTTTTGAAGAAGCCAGCAAGGATGAATTTTGGAATAAGGCCATGGATGAAGAATTGGATCAAATAAAGAAAAATGACACTTGGTAATTGGTTCCAAGACCAAAAAATAAGAATGTGATCGACACAAAATGGATTTTCAGGAATAAATTGAATGAATATGGACATGTTACAAGGAACAAAGCTAGATTGGTATGTAAAGGATATGCCCATATTGAAGGAATCAACTTTGAAGAGACATTTTCCCAAGTTGCTTGAATGGAAGCAATCCATTTTCTTTTAGCTTATGCATGCTCCAAAAATGTTAAAGTATATCAGGTGGATGTAAAATCAACTTTTCTGAATGGGGAACTTGAAGAAGAAGTCTACATTGAACAACCAGAAGGATTTCAGTTGTCACATAACACAAATTATGTGTGTACTCCAGACTAGATAAGTATCTGCAGTAGGCAGGATTTAGAAAAGGAAGTGCAGACAACAACCACTACATCAAGGTAAGTCAAGGTAATATTTTATTAATTGAAGTTTATGTTGATGATATTATTTTTGGTAGTGATGATGACAGGTTAAGCCATAAATTTGCAAAAGATATGCATAAAGAATTTGAAATGTCACTACTTGGAGAACTATCCTTCTTTCTGGGACTTCAGATACGTAAAAGCAACCGAGGAATTTTTATTTCTCAAACCAAGTATATTAGAGAAATGCTAAAGAGGTTTGGAATGGATGATTGAAAACCAGTTATCACTCCCATGCAAACCAGTTGCAAGTTTAGCAAAGATGATGATTCGAAGTCTACATATCAGAGGCAATACAGGTCAATGATTGGTAGCCTATTATGTGTGACAACATCCAAACCAGATGTAATGTAGGTAGTTGGACATGTGGCACGATTTCAAGCAGCACCAAAGGAATCACATGTATTAGCAGTGAAGAGGATTTTCAAATATCTCAAAGGAACAAAAGAGTTTGGTCTATGGTATCCAAAAGAAAAGGATCTATCACTAATTGCCTACACAGACGCAGATTGGGCAGGTTGTATTGATGACCGAAGAAGCACCAGTGGAGCAACATTCTACTTGGGTGAGTGTTTAGTATCATGGCTAAGCAAGAAAAAATCATCAGTATCTCTATCTACAGCCGAGGTAGAGTATATTTTAGAAACAACATGTTGTACATGGGTTCTTTGGATGAAGCAAACTTTGACAGATATACAAGTTGAGTATGATGATCCCATTCCAATATATTGTGATAATACAAGCATCATCAGTATCTCAAAAAACCCGGTGATGCACTCCAAGAAAAAGCACATTCCAATCAAGTATCACTTTCTACGGGAACAGGTTGTAGAAAAGAACATCAAAGTTGAATACGTGGGCACAAAAGAACAAGTGGTAGACATCTTTACAAAACCACTTCCACAGGAAGCCTTTGAATATCTTCGCCAAAGACTTGGAGTTATTTCTACTCCAAAATGAATGTTTTTTGAATTCTTTTTTAATCGTATCTTATATGTCTTAGATGTACATGAGGAAGCACCATAAGAGGACAATTCAGTTAGGGGGAGAACCCCTGGATGGAAATACACCTTTTCCATTGATGACAAAGGGGGAGAGATTTTGTTGGAAATATGGCTACAACAGAGATGACGCAGATGATCAAGGTTGTCATTAATGGCAATCGATTGTGTATGGTGAACACAGATGCTGAATCTCAGATGTTGAAACGTAGATGCTGAAACACAAATACTGAATCTCAGATGTTGAAACGTAGATGCTGAAACACAAATGCTGAATCACAGATGTTGAAACGTAGATGCTGAAACACAAATGTTGAATCACAGATGTTGAAACGTAGATGCTGAAACACA
>ML802371.1:43263-56095 GCA_009831015.1 Picea engelmannii
CTTAGTATTACTGTGAGTATCAATAGTAGAGACCAAGATACACATAGGAAATCATATATAAGGTCTATCATATTTCTTTAGGCATCCACATTTATAGTTATGCTCCATTGGGAATTTCTCCACCAATATAAGATTGTAGGGTGAGCCTCCATATGCTTGGGAAGGATCGGTTTTCTCCATGGGAGAGCCAGGAAAGTCTACTAAAGTATTAATTAAAATTTCAATGTTGAATATTTCTCGGCAAAGAGTGTCAAATTTTTAATCCAAGACATGTATCTTGTTCCATATGGCATTCCATTAGTTACCCTTCTCCTCAACAATTTACATAGTAAATGGCTTGTTCATCCAATATAACTCTGTTAGTTTAAATATTTTGGTGTCCCTGGTGCAAGAATAACCAGAATCATAAATCCATCCTTTGAAATCTATCTCTGGTTCTCCTTGGAGAGTTGTTGTGTTTTCCATTTTATTTTATTCTCCATATCCTCAATCTCTCTTCCTCTTAGTATCTTTGAAGAAATGAAGTTGTAATTCCAAGGCAATGCACATAGCATCTTGTTGGGATCTAGTTAGGAATCAAGGAGATCTACATGAAGGAAAGGGTTTAGGATCTAAGGGTGTTCTTCTGCCAATATGCATCCTACTGTACACAGAACTAGTAGCATGACCAATAGGTTTCATGATTGAAAACAATTTGAATAGGAATTAAATAAATTCCACCCAAAACAAAGATACGACAAAGAACACCACCCACAAAAGAAACAAAGGCATGAATCAACCCACAATTCTAGTCTGAGGATGAGCTAGTAGTGATAGAGGGTTCAAATTTCTAATAGATGTTAGGCTATTGAAGGTAGGTAAATGGATTAAGATTTTTCTCAATTGAAGAATCCCTTTCCCTTGTAACCCATCCCACCACCACAAAGACAAGAAATTGCTTGTCCCCCATAGGGAATACCCTAGACTCACAAGAGCCCAAAGACTTAAATGACCAACATAGAGGATAATTCCCAAGATCAATAATAGAGCTAGTGAGAGGGTAGAGGCTCTTCTACACAAAGAGAGTGGGTAAAATAAGATTCAGGAGGGGAAAACAACATGTTTTCCTTCCCAGACACCATCCCCATGACCCAACAATATCAAAGAAGTAACCAAACCACTCTTGAGTGCACAAAGAAAATGAAACCAAAACAAAGCTCATACTATAAAGACATGAAAAACATTATTGACCATGTGTTGTAGAATTAGCCTCATGTTGCACAAATCACACCCAAAACTATTAATACTGGAGAAATTTAGGGTTGCAACCTTTGCAAACTAGTTCACTTGTCTAGCACCAATGCATGCTATAAAAATTTCGTAGCCAATTCATCCCATGATTTCATGTTCAACCATTACTCCACCCTCATCATTCACATAATTGTCATCCATAATTCCCATTTCAACGATTAAAACCTCAGTACCTACGTAGTTCAAATCACCCTACATTGAAAGGATTGTGGGGTGCCATTTATCATGGCCTCTCTCAACCACGAGGGAGATGTCCTCTCTCCTACGGTCACAATCGATATGAAGAAATATCAAAATCATATTAACTAAATAATTTCTATATTTTTTATTTGAAGTATTATATAATATAAAAAAATGTATAAATTATATTGAATGAAATTTTTATTTTTTTTAATTATTTGTTTTTAAAAATATTCTTAGTTATACATTCCAATATTTAATTAAAAAATATGTCATATTACGAGGATGAAGTTGCGGGAGGGGTAATATATATCCCTAGGGATACTTTAGCTCATGCTTATGAATTGAGCCTTGGAACTGTTGGTCCTGAGATTAAACTTAAGTCTCAAAGTATAATGCCAGGCATCAGGAAAGTTGTTTGAGAGTGTGTTTTTAAATGCTTTTCTTACCTCAATTATATGAGAAAAAATTTCTTAATGAAAATAATCTTGTAGCAGCATAGAGGTCGTATTTTGTATCTAAGTCAAATCGAAATAATAAATGAAGTGAAGGAAAATAAAAAAAACAGTGAAACAACGTAGGGTGTCAATTACAGAAGAGTCCCACTTTGTTGCAGTAGAGGAAAATAGATTAGTATAACCTTGAATAAAGCATACAAATATAACAATCTACACAACAAGCAGGTCTTTTATTACTCACAGTAATTACAGAGGAAAAGCTACTTTCTAAATAAATCATTGATACTATACGATTTCAGTAGTTGTAGTAGTAAATTGGAATCAACATTTATTCACGAATACATAAAGAAAATGAGAAATGGAAGACAAAGGAACATGTAACCTAGATTTGAAGAAAACTTGAAATCTCTGTTTGCACTTGTAACAATTCTCTATAAGGATAGTATTTTTTGTTACAATCTGCAAGAAGCAACGTGAAATAATTCTTTGATTTATGTATTTATACAAAATGTCTCAGCCTGAAACGGTTGGAATTCTCATAGAAAATATTAAATATCACAACATGCAAAACCGAAAGGTTCCATCTATATCTCCTCTATCTCTTCGCCTGCACGCAAAGATGTTTCTTCTCCATATCTTCTATCTTGGAAACAATTGGCACCTGATTATGATATGTGTGAATATCATGCTCAAATTATTTCATTTACTTCCAGATGTGTTGGCTTTCCTGTGTTCGACACACTGGACATATTCACTTACTAACTGAACTACTAACCTGGAAGGTTTTGTTGTCTCATTTGCCTAGAAAATATACAACTTCTTTTCTATATGAGGCAACTTATCCTGTATTTTCCTTTATTCCAAAGATATAGCCTGTAGCTGTAAACTGGGGTTTACTATCCACTTGTTAATCTAGATAAGGTCGATTTGTTTCAATTTTTGGATTGTCGTCTAGGCTTCTTCAATGCTTGCCTTAGAATTAAGTTGATTTTTCGCTATATCAATATGTCCCGAGGCTTCGGAGATACTATCTCTTTCAATGTCCAGTAACCCTTTGTTGAGTGAAGACAATGCTTCTTCACAAGCTTTATTTACTTACCAGGTTTGTCTCCCAAGTCTTCAATATTATGTCACCTCGGGTTTGCTTGGAAAGAGACAATCGAGGGACTTTTGCTACTTCATCCTTTGATGCTATCAAAATGGCCTCTTGGAACGTAGCTCGAGCTGCAGTGGCTTCTCTCTCCTTAATGTAAACATTATTTAGAGAAAGGTTTGCCACCCAATAACAACTTTGAACCGCCTCCACTTTCGTAAAAAGGTTTTGCTGGGATAACTCCAGCTTTTCGTGCACCTCCAATGCCTGAGCTTGGAAAGACGACATATACTGTCATAACTTCAACTAAATGTAACTTGGCCTGGAGTTGTTTGATCAATTCTTCTTTTTGAGTGGCCAATTCTCTATTGTCCCGTGAATTTTCATCAAGGCAAGTTTTGAGTCATTGAATTTCCTGTCTGTCACATGATCTGATCTTTTCAAAATCCTTATTCATTTGATTTCTCACATCTCTTTCCACGGTTTCCATCTGGTCCTGCAACTGTCTTACCAATAGATTTTTCTGTTTCATTTGCTCCGTGATATTTCCTACTGAACACTGATTTGTTGTGGCAAAAGCTCCCAATGAGCCTGCCATTTCCATAGAAAATTATGTCTCATCTAAGGCATGTCCATCATACAACACTCTATGTCTTTTGAATGTTACACTGTCCTTTTGATGCATCTCTCTTTTAACGATGTGCCTCCTCTTCTTGTTGAAATATAAGTTTGAGGGAGGAATTTCTTCTATGGTGATAGGAGTAAGGTCTTCAATGAATACGACTTCGACATTTGGATTTCCTTGGATTGACTGTAAAGGTGTTAATGATTTGATAGGGATACCTATCTAGTGGATGGTTGTTGCATTGTTGTGTTAGTTGTTGGTTTATTTTTTGTGGACAGTGATGTATCTGGTCCCTTTTTTTATCAAAGCTTCATATTGAACTTTTGCTTGATTACCAGGTGGATCTGATAATGCAATATCCACTTTCTATGTCAAAACCTCAGTTTTCTTCAAATTTTCTTGATTGTCTTGTTCACTAGAACCTCCTGTTTCTAAACCCTGAGTCACAACTTCCTGTATAGATGGAGGTGTCTGGGTTTCTCCCTGTAAGAGTTTAGGTAAACTATTCCTTCTGTTTCTTTGGAAATTACAAAACTCAACTAATTGATCTAGAGCTAGAGTTCGGAATCTGCTCAACACTTCTTGGTATGACCCTACTGCTCGAAATATTTCATCTTGTGGGGAATATTCATGCTCATATATTTTTATATTGTATAGAGCCAGGTGGTTTTTCATGATCTTATGGGGATCATGCTTCTTAAACTAAATATTGACCAGCTTAATGTCTTCTAGGGTTGCGGCCTCCACTTTCAAGTGGCCGAAATCTAATAATGAGAACATAGCAACTTGTAAAGGAATAGTTGGTCAAACCTTTTTCTACGTTGCTTTTAATTCTTTATTGATTCCTCTCATCACAGTTTGATATGCTACCTCTCAACACACCAACCGATATAGTATAAACTTCGGTAAAGCATGTGGGGGAACTGAACACACAAAAACCCTTATGTAGATACCAGTTCGTTGTTTTCCCCAGGTTGGTGATGACCTTGTCTAAAATCCTTGGAGGCAGGCAACCGTAGAGAGCGATATGCATCGACACCACCACATAGTTGTAGATTTCGTAGAAGAAATATTTTTCTTTATCCTCCCACAACTTGGAGTGATAGCAATGTATGGGCTCAACGCTGGTCGGAGTCCAACTCCAGCTCATCAAAGGAAGCAACGTCATGAAAAAATGGCATCCGCAATGTATGACGACATGTAAAAAGGGGAAGTTTTCCCTTTGTCTTTCAACGACTAATATTTTGTGATTTCCTTGGGTAAATTGTCTGATAATATCTTGGCCCAATTGAAAGAAAAACCTTTTGCAACTTCATGCATGATTGGTACCCATGGTAACAGGACGTGAGAAGAGTTTTCTTTCCCGAAAATTCTACATAACATCATGGGCACATACATCATATGAATGTCTAATGATGTAGTGGCATATACGCCATGGGTGTCTGCTCTGAATTTCTCAAGGCGCGTCCACCAGTCCTTGATTAAGTCAGGGTAGTTATTTTCGTATTGCGTGCATTCTTCTTCATTGAACTTCTTTAGGAAAGCAACATTGTAATTGTGTTTGAAAACTGGGGATCATTTTTACATCACTTGTATATGCTCCAGTCGGAAGGACCCAAAAACAACCTTTTCTGAATTGTGGATGCTCCTGGTTGAGACATTAACGTTCTCCAGGGCCCAGCCTATCATGTTTTTATATGGCATGAGCCTTTTTTGTGCAGCTATTTTATGCAACTCTGGTTGAGCTATATATTTGAGCTTCGTCGCCTGAGTTTTGGTCACCTCATAGCCTGATTCTTTCGAGTAGTTAATGAACTCGTGTTGTAGGATATCAAACACCGGCGTCCAAGTTTTCACGGTATCTATAGTTCTCGGCCAAGTGTCTGATAGGACACCTATGTTCGGATTCATGCTTTCAACAACCACTTTAGCTATTTTCCATGGAGCCATGATAGTTGTAATCTTAGAACTGTTCTACATGTTATAGGGAAACGCGTAAATTTCTTAACTTGCTAAAACTTGTTGTTCTGCGAGAAATGAAAATTATAATTCAAATTCCAATATCATTATTCACCTTAAGTGTATCAACTTTACAAATACCTTTACTGACAATGTATTCACTTTCCTTAATGAAAAATATCTAGGCGGTGATCTGTGATCTTATTTGAAATCGACATCGTATATCTGTTATTAATGCCATTAATGTTTGGTGGTTCACGATCGGGAGGTTGGAAAAATAATATTTGAATTTACCTTAACCAAAATTTAGCGAAAAGTCAATCACGAGATAATAGTATTTGACCCCTTAATTAATCGTATTTAACTTCTAAGTCTTTTCGACTTTCAAACTTCGGGATATTTGATCATAACTCGATATAGGATCCCTGAAACTCGAAATCACGAAGTGATTAATCATCGGATAATTATCTTTAATTTTAATTAAACCTGCTTAGTTCTTAAGGTATTTCAGAAGTTTGTACTTCGCAAACTTAGAGTGTGATGAATGGTGAATATCTGAACTCCAAACACACAAAGTTATTGTTTAACTTTTAATTAGGGTTTAGCTTTTTGGGTATACTGTTTCGTACATTGCCAAATTAATTTTATTAAAATTTTGTCAAGCCACTACCCATAGTGATGTGTCAAATCTTAGGAAGGTATACATGTGTGGTAAATAGGATTTTTTGAACACCTTTTGAGTATCGAGACTTTGAAGTTGCGACATGGAGAAATGCCCAAAGCGTGAAACTCCGAAGTATGGAACTCTGAAGTATTTCCTAGTGGCTTGATCCTTTAATAATCAGGCGGCTCCACAAACTCAGGGAAAAAGGAAATGTTCGATCAATGGGAGAATTTAATCGATGATGGACCTTGTGTTCTCCTTAAGGATAAGAACAAAATTGATTTATCATTTGGAAACCAACCTCTGAGATAAATTAAAAAGGATAGGGTAAAGCTTCAGGCTTATAGTTTTAAAATATGTTTCAACATAGGCTTCATCTAGGGATCGTGTCTCCCTGCGAGGCGAGGAAGAATAGTAGACTGAGTGCCTTTATTGGGTTAGTGGAGTCATCATTGGGTTTCTGGGAAACACCTTTGAAAAATCATACAGAAGGATATTAGACTTCAGTCGTGTCTCAGAAAAATTTCAAAAACTCAATCATTCACCGATCCTGAGTTTAGGCTATTAAAAGTTTCCCTTTTCTTGAAATTGATTTTGGATTTATTTAATATAATCAAAATAACCTTAACTAATCTATCAGACTCTGGTTGATCTTGTTCACATCAAGGTACAATAAATTGAACAATTTAATTTAAGGAATCCTCTATTGGTTTAGAATGTAAATCTTATCGAAAAGAGAACTAGTTACCAGAGTACATTATATACATGTATAACAACCTTGCATATATCACAGACATTGCTTCATTGCCAACGAGGATGTTCAATACCCCAATGAAGTTATCTACATCTCCCATTGAATTTCCTTTCACCACTTCAATTTGTCATTTGTTGAGATGAGGGCAATCATTTAAACAAATTTCCTTTCATCATCTCTTTGGACGGAATAGGGGCAATCAAATTATGAATTTCCTTTCACCATCTGTCTCATATTCTAATATTTCTAAAGTGGGGGCAATCAATTTTTATATAACATACGAGGGATGATATATGTTTATAATTTAGAAACGAAGGTCTATCAACCCACTTTTATTTAATCTAGACTAATCCTCTCCTGACCTTCAAAACACCTTCGCCTATAGGGAAGTTCTTACGGGAGAATTTTTATTTTCCAGGGATTTTCCTTGAGCGAAACTAATCAGTTAAAATATGATAGAAGGGATAAAGTAGTTAGGATTAGCCTAGACATACTTTCTTTCAGTTAAAATTAGAGGAATCATAAATATTTTCGCCCACTCTTGTTTTGAAGATCTGTTTTTTTAGGCTTAGTGAGTCAAGGCAAAGTCTTTCTCTTTATGAAGATTTAAGATCAGGGATTACAAATCAGGATAGAAAAAAGGCTTTCATATATGCTAGATGGAAACAAAACGAAAATTTCAGAGGGTTTTGAAAAAGATCCCATTTCCACATAAGCTTACTTCTTGATTATCAATTTTATTTATTCCTATTTTCTTTCTCTTTGTATTATTATGATTTGACTTGGAAATCTTAGAGCTTTATATCTTTCTAATCTTTGATCAGGTGACCATTTTTTGTATGAGTGAAACCCTATTACAACTTTATAAGATATTATCTTCAGCCTTTGGTCTGAAGAATATATATAGAAGTTCATACCTTGAATTTCATTTTATTTTCAACCAAAGCAATTATTAATTTATCACCTGTTTCGAGAGAAAAAAACTATTCTGAAGATTGAGCGTTGTATCCCAATACCTCATTTTCTGCCATCTGATAATAAAATTCTGTAAAGAGGGAATAATCAGAGAGTTCTGCAATATAGAATGATACATAGTATAGACATTTTATTTTTTCTAGAATAATAAATATAGCTAGTTTTATTCAAAAAGAAAAAATTTAGCTAACCTACGGAAAAAAAATTGCAAAAGCAAAAAAACCAAACCGGTATATACAATGGTACGGTCGAACATGTTTAATGCATGAAATGTTTCAGATAGCCCCCATTAATAAGGGCGACAAAGATTTTCTCGTCTATATTCTCCAGTAGGAAATAATTCTTCCCTTCTGTAGATGATATTCTGAAAGGTCCAAACCAGAGATGATTAAACTTGTTGTGTTTACTCGCATCTTCTTTCCTGGCATCCCATTTTAAAACTAAATCCCCAGGGAGAAATTCCCTATCTTTCTCCTTTTTGTCGAAAAGGGATTTCATATTATCTTGATATTTTTGAAGTCTGTCATCGACTTCAACCCTGTTCTGATGGACCTCAATTATTTGATTTATCCTCCTCGTTAAGTCATTCAGCTCTTCATTTTCATCTTGCCATAGATTCATTACTAGAAGAGCTAGATTAATAGGGAGAACAACATCGATGCCATAGACCATTTGGAAAGGGGACATGCCTATTGATTTCTTAGTGCCGATCTGATTTTCCCATAAGGCGTACTTTAGGTGGACATGCCAAGCCTTCTTATTTTTCGTTAACACTTTCTTGACTATATTCATCAAGATTTTGTTGGAAGATTCAACCAACCCATTTCCCTGAGGATAATAAGTTGTAGAATGCCCCAACACAATGTTGTACTTTTGACAAAAACTTATCATTGCCATAGATTTGAACGCCTGGGCATTATCTGTAACTATTTTTTAGGACAACGAAATCTAGATAGGATATTTTCCTCTAAAATTTTTATAACTACTGAGTCTGTGGCATTTCGAGTTGGTATGGCTTCCACCCATTTTGTGAAATAATCAGTAGCATTCAAAATCCACTTGTGTTGGGTGCTTGATTGTGGGTGGATTTCTCCGATGAATTCCAGGCCCCATTGTTGAAAAGGAGCTTCTATTTTAACTTGGACCAAAGGTAGTGCGGGGAGATTTTTCTTGCCAGAGAACAGTTGGAAAGGGTTGCAACCTCTGACCTTAGCATTCACATCAGTGAATAATTTCAGCCAATAATATCCAGCTCTCAGGATCTTGTAGGTCATGGCCCTCCAGGCATGATGTCCTCCACACACTCCCTTTTGAAATTCATTTGTGACATCCTTAGTTTCAGGTTCGGTTAGGCAACACAACAAGAAACCAAGGGGGTCCTTCCAGTACAATTGTCCTTCGATAATACAGTACTTAACTGCATGTAGTTTTAATGTTTGGGCCTTTGATACAATCATATTTATTGGGCACTGAAGAGTGAGGAGATATGCAATGATGTCATGGTACCAGTTGGAGGAAGAATATTTATCTTCGATATGAACTGCGGGGTTTTGGTCATCAAGCTCTCCCATGTCTGGAATAGACTCATGTGGTTCTATGTGGTTTATCCTAAGTGCTCTGAAATTTGACTCTACTAATAATTATGCTAGGCCTTGACCTTTAACCAGCTTGGTCGGTTTAACCTCTAGGTCGAACTCTTGGATTTTGGCTAACCACCGACCTCTTCTACCGTCATTGTCTAGCTGTACCAATATATCTTTGACAGAGCTTGTTGGCACATAGGCGATTATTTTGTAGTGTAATACATAGGTTCTGAAATATTTGAGAGATTTGACCATCGTGTAGGCTTGTTTTTCTAGTATGTCGTATCTGGTTTTGGCATCTCTGAGACTTTTGTTAAAAAATGCTATAGATTGTTCGAACCCTTCTTCATTCTTTTGCAGGAGAACAACTGCGATAGTATGCTCAGATGAAAATGTTGGCAAATGTTTAACAAATAGCGTATGATTGTCATTGATGGCAAGTACAACAGTGGAGATGGCAGGATAAGAAGGATGTGAAATCTCAGGAGGAACAACATTGAGGAAAACGTGCGCAACAAAGCTCAAGATACAGGATTTTGCAGAGGAGAAGGAAGACAGAGATCCAGTGACCATTGGATCCCATTCAAATTTCCCGAAAGGCCGACAGCTGTCAGATCTGCAGAAGCTGCGAGGGAGATAAGCCATCGGGAGATCAGAGTTCTCAAGGTCGTGAGAACCGGGACATTGAAAGTCTCGATATCCTGACATAATCAGGACCATCCATTTGGAAGGACGCGTGGCAGCGATTGGGCGCCACCGGGAGAAGCTCGACAGGAGGCTTCATCAGAGAATCAGGAATCGGAGTTTCACGAGTCCCATGAACAATTACAACAGAAACCCCGAAATCGCGATGAAAGAAATCCCGACTGAACCTGAACCATCAGATCAACATGTGATCTAGAACGTCGATCCAATTCACGATAGCAGACCACGTCAGCTAGGGACACATGGCACAACCAAGGAATGACAGGTGTCAGGAAGATTTAACACTTCAGGCACATGTAAGTCATGAATCAGAGTGACACGTGGCAGTATTTAGCATGTGTCAAACCACGTGTGACGTCAATAGAGTATCGGAGTTTCGCGGATCGTGAATTCACGAGGCCAAGAACTCATTGCATCAAGAATGTCGATTTCGCGATATGAAAAATCGTGAAATGATCTGAGCTGTAGGATCAAGTGTTTATTAGGACCGTTGATCACAACCCGTATCGGAGTTTCGGTGATCGCGAATTCATGAGACAAAGAACACAATGCAACGAGAATCCTGATTTCGCAATATGCGAAATCGCGAGTGAATCTGGACCATCAGATCCAGAAATGATCAGGACCGTAGATGTAACTCCATATCGAAGTTTCGGGGATCGCGAATTCAAAATGGAAAGAACTCAATACATCAAGAATCCGGATTTCGCAATGTGCGATATCACGATCCAATCGTGGCCGTTGAAACAAGTTCATATCTGGACCGTTGGTTCAAATCCGTGTCGGAGTTTCGCGAATCACAATATGGAGATACATAAGGCTGTGGTCACAACCCTTTGGTCACGTGAAGAGAAGGAGTCAGTCTGGATAAGCTCCACATCGGAGTTTTGGGGATCGGGATTTGTAATTGACTAAAACTATGAACGCCAAGAGTGCCGAAATCGTGATATATAAAATCTCGATTGGATCTGAACCGTTGGATCAAGTATTGATCGCAGGGCTATTGTTGCATGCAACAGTAAAAATACCAGAAACCACTGATGGTTTCAGCCAGAGGACTAGAAGACACTTGGGAAAATGGCCAGAGAAGACGAAGAGTTACGATGAAGATCACGCAGAGCACTCGAGAGGTGGAGGAGATTGGCGCAGTTGGAGCATGCAGAGGAATGGAGAACATTGCATGCACAAAGTGCACAGAAGATATAAATACAGAGTACAAAGAAGAGAAGGTTGTTGTTGTTGTTGATGTTATTGTTGGAGGTTGTTGTGAGTGTTGTTGGTAAAGGTGATTCAGGTATGAAGAAGGAGGAGAGTGCAGCAGCTGAATAGCACAGAAGAGGAACTATGCAGAGAATGGAGATGGCGCACAGAGCATAAAAAGTAGAAGACCAGACAACGCAAGTGATGTGAGCAGAAAGGCAATGAGGCAGACAGAGCAACGAAATGCAACAGAACAGTGATAAGTCAGGTAAGCCATTGTTGAACATTATTTCACTGTAATAAGTTTTAGAAGCAAAGATTTATATTTCAAGGTGGTTGGGAGGTGGTTGGGAGGTGCTAGGGAGGACTATTGTCCTCAGAGGTTCAAGTGGGTGCTTGAACACAGGGAGTTGGTGCTTCCTTCTAGTTGGTGCTAGAGAAACCAGGGAGTTGATGCTTCCTTCTAGTTGGTGCTAGAGAAACCAGGGAGTCGGTTCTTCCTTCTAGTTGGTGCTAGAGAAAACAGAGAGTTGGTACTCTCATCAAGTTGCAGCTTGCAAAGCTCAGGTTGTAGCCTCATTATGAGTTGATGCTCATATGTATGATACTATAAAGAATGTAACCATTACTTATCATATAAAAGAAAAGAGGTTTTTACCTTGCATGGGTTTCCTCGGAAAATATTCTGTCTCTGTGTTTCTCATATATGTGACTGATGTTGAATGTGCCTGTGTTTATTTCTATGAATTATTGTGATCATCATTCAGTGTTTCTGCAAAGACTTTTAAAAAGAAGCATAATTATTTAAGCTCAGTAACAACTGATTCACCCCCCCCCTCTCATTTGTCCAACAATTGGTATCAGAGCCAGGTTCCTTTTATCTAAGGGTAGATCCTAGAGCTTAAACATGTCAAGCCATGAAGGAAATTCAACCAATAAGGCCCCTCTGTTCAATGGAACAAACTTTACCTTATGGAAAGTTAGAATGAGAACCTACATAACGGCTTTAGGTGCAGATGTCTGGGATGTGGTAGAGACTGGTTATGTAAAGCCAATTATGCTAGCTAATAAGGATGACAAACTAGAATTTAGCTTCAACGCTAAGGCTATGAATGCTATCTTGATTGGGCTTGCAGAAGTAGAATTTGTGAAAGTTATGCACCTCGGAACTGCCAAAGAAATGTGGGACAAACTCATTAACAATTATGAGGGTAATGAGAAGGTAAAGGATGCAAAGCTTCAAACCTACAGAATACAGTTTGAACATCTGAAGATGAAGGAAGATGAAACTGTTGGAAAATACTTTCTGAGAGTAGAAGAAATGGTAAATGCAATGAAGGCACTTG
>ML802371.1:63148-104980 GCA_009831015.1 Picea engelmannii
AGTTGGTGCTTCCTTCTAGTTGGTGCTAGAGAAACCAGGGAGTCGGTGCTTCCTTCTAGTTGGTGCTAGAGAAAACAGAGAGTTGGTGCTCTCAGCAAGTTGCAGCTTGCAAAGATGAGGTTGTAGCCTCATTATGAGTTGATTCTCATGTGTATGATACTGTAAATAATGTAACCATTACTTATCATATAAAAGAAAAGAGGTTTTTACCCTGCATGGGTTTCCTCGGAAAATATCTGTCTCTGTGTTTCTCATATATGTGACTGATGTTGAATGTGCCTGTGTTTATTTCTCTGAATTATTGTGATCATCATTCAGTGTTTCTGCAAAGACTTTTAAAAAGAAGCATAATTATTTAAGCTCAGTAACAACTGATTCACCCCCCCCCCTCTCAGTTGTCCAACAACAAAAGAGAAGATTTGAAATTCTTTAGTATAGTCAGGACTAGCCAGTACTGGATCTTCACTTATATATTTTTAACTCATTCGAATGATTCTTTAGCTTCGACAATCCACTTGATTTCACTGTCTTTCTTCAGCATATCTGTGATCAATTTGACAATTTCAGCAAAGTTAGTGATAAATATTCTTAAAAAAATTATTTTCCCTAAAAAGGATTGGATTTATTTTTTATTTCTAGGGATGTTTATTGTATCAATAGCCTCTATTCGCTTGGGGTCAACCTTAATTCCATATTTTGAAACTATATGACCCAGAAGCTTGCCTTCTCACATAGAAAAATGAGACTTTTTTGGGTTAAGAGACAAACCAAATTTTCTACATTTCTCAAAAGTCTACTTGAGATGGACGAGATGTTTTGTATCAGAATTCGAGAATATTGTTAGATCATCTAAGTAAATGATAAAAAACTTATCTCTCTCACCGATGAATTCTATATCCATTGCTCTTTGGAAGGTGGCATCTATGTTCATTAAACCAAGCGACATTTTATCATACATGAAAGTTCCCCATGGAGTAGTGAATTCAGTTTTTTCTTTATCATCTTCATGAACGACAATTTGGTTGTAACTTGAGAAGCCATCAATCATAGACATTATGTTGGATCCCACTACTTTTTCCAGGACATGGTCCATTTTTGGAAGTGGGTAGTTATCCTTTAATGATGTCCGATTTAAATTTCTGAAGTCCACGCAAATATTGATCTCTCCATTTTTCTTCTTGACGGGTACCTTATTAGCTACCCATTCAGAATATCTAAGTGGAACAATGATCTTTGCATCCAGAAGCTTATTGACCTCTCTTTCTATTACATGTAAGAGGATAGGATTGATCTATCTCAACTTTTGTCTAAAATTTTTGACACCATGTTTCAAGGGAATTTTATGTTTTATCACAGATGTATCATAAGTCTTTAAATCGTCATAAGACCAGGAAAAGACATATTTATATTTTTTAAGCAATTCAACATATTTACTCTTTACCTAAGTTGGAAGATATTTAGATAGTTTGACTATCTTAGGTTCTTCTTTAGTCCCTATGTCACAATATTCAACTTCCTTAGGCTGAGGTTGTAGGGTAGACTTGAAAGGTATGTCATCTTTGTCAAACAATTTTTCTAATGGTATCAAACCTCTGGGTATCTAATTATTCTTGAGGACTAACATCCGATGATTTGTGATCTTATCTTGAAACTTTTTAGGATCCTCATCTTCTTGCATGATCCAGATAGGATCGTTCTGATTTTCTTGGTCTCTATGAATCTCTGAGAATTCATCAACCATATCTAGAAATTGCTTAATGTGCTCATCATCTTCAAAGACCTGCCAATGTTGCACATTATTTGGGATTGATGGTATGTGTCTCATTTCTATATAGTACTTTATCTTTAGGACTGTAGGAGGCACAAGCTTCGCAACTTCTTTGGCCAAGGAATCGACCTGTTGATTTTCCATTCTCGGGATGTGATGAATGTTGAAAGACGAGAAAAAATTCTCGATCGGATCCCAGGCACAATTCCTGTATGACCATAGTATCAAATGTTTAGCTTGATATTGTTGCTTTATTTTCTTTACGATAAGTTTTTCATCACCATAAACTATTAGATCTTGAATTTTTAGTTTTCTAGCAGCCTCCAATCCTAAAACTAGAGCCTCGTATTCACATACATTATTTGTGTAATTTATTTCCCATTGTAGTCTGTATGAAAAAGGAATGACATATTCCTCTTCGGGTGCAAAAAATAACACCTCTACTCCTGCCCCTTCACAGGACAAAGCGCCATCAAAAAACATTTTGCAAATTCCTTTTTGAGTATTTACATTTTTCGGTATTTTTTCTAATTTTTTATTTTCATCTTCTATATAGTCATCAAAATCGTCGTCTAAAGATAAAATACAGTTTCCTAGATCCTAATCAGTGACGTAGAATGGATAATTATTTGGATTTAGAGGGTCACTTACAATGTATGTCAGTCTAGTCTCTCTGTACAACCGAGTAAATTGTCCACCAAAAATCGGGATAGTCGCATATGTCATATCCAGTTGAAGTGATCCTCCAAGTTTTGCACCCCAGGACCTGGATAAAAGCATGTCATACTTGGTAGGTACATCAGCAACAACTACATCCATAAGGATGCTCTTTACATGAACTTGTGCAAGATTGATTACTAGATCCTTGATCATGCCTAGACATTTAACCTTTCTAGTATCAAAAGAATATAAATCTCGGTAAGGTCTAGTGATTTCAAGGCCTAACTTTTCCATGATAACTTTAGGCATTAAGTTGTGAGAGGCCCCAGAATATAACATGCAATTTTGAACTAAATGATCATGCACAATCAATGTGATATAGAAAGGAGCTACAGGATATTTAGCGTTTTCAATATGCAGACCAAACATAATGGTAGGATTTTCATCCTGCAAATTTATTACATCTGCTTGACATTCTGCATCTGAGAAGTTAATCATTTTAGTGATCTGTTTTTTATAAATGGGATTCTTAGCAAGCTCAACCAGGGGCATGGGGATCTTAATTTTATTTATTTCATTCTCCAAACTAAAACCTCCCACTGTTTTTTCACATTCCCTAGTTGAATTTTGTGTCTCTATATTTTCGTCTTTTTTGGATTGTGTTGCTTTGGTTTCAACTTTTTTAGCTTGGGCAACTTGTTTTTCAACTGTTTGTTTAGTTTGGGCAACCTCACTCTCTTTGTTTCTTAATAGGATCTTTTTTGGTGGAGCACCCGTAGCACTTGTTTCTTTGGGCCTCAAATTATACTTTTGTTGAAGCTCAACCATAATGGAGTCGACGATTCCTTGATATGTTGACTCTCCCAGGTTGTTTATACTTTCCTCATTGCTAGACAAGGGTTCTTGTTCTAGAGACTTTTCATAGTCCTATCTAGTTAGGTGAGGTTCCTGGTCTTCATCCCCCAAATTATTTACATCCTCTTCTAACCCTTCATAATCATGTATATCATCTCATATAAAATTTCCTGACTTAAAAGGAGCCTAAATTATTTGATCTTCATTTTTTATTTGTTTTTGGTGTGTCTGAGCATTGGGATTTATCCTGAAATATTTTCTAGCAAACGAATCAGGTTTGGCTTGGTCTAGCTCCATTCTAGAGATTTTAATGGATAAATCTTTAATTATTTTAGCCATATCGTCCATTTTTTCTTCCACGGATTTTCCAGATCCTGAAGATCCTACTTGTTCTTTGAAGTGTCTTGGTTCCTTGGTTCTCATCTCAACCTTGGATTTAAGTTTACCCGGTGCCATCATGTTTGAATCTATTTATATCGCATCATCTTGCATTCTCGTGAGGGTAGCAGATCTTCTTTCCCTTAAAAGTAGGGCAAAGTCAGGCTCAAAATCCCTTGCGAATGTCACTTTAGCTATGGGTTGAGAGGGTTTAACTTCTGCTGGGATCTTATGATAGAGTTCGTTAAACCTCTGGGTGAATTCTAGGATTGTCTATCAATTCTTTTTCCTCAGAGCCCAAAATTCCGTCAGATAGTACAAGTGATCTTTCTTTTCTCCCCACTGTCTTAAAAAGGCATTTTCTAACTCGTCGTAAGACAGTAGGGATCCTACCAAGAGTCCTCTAAACCAAATTCTTACTTGCCCCTCAAAATTTTGTACTAGGAGTCTTGAGTATACGTCTTCATGTTCAATACCAAGGATATCAATGAATTGTTCAAAAAATGTTATGTGCTATGTAGTTGTTAAATCTCCTTCCCTTGTAAACTTAGATAATTTTTTCATGTAATTTTCAAGTAGGTCATGAAGGATGGGAGGAAGAACTAAAGGGGCATATCTGCCAACTACTTTAGTGAAAATCCAAGGGGGTGGAGGTCGTCCTTGATCACCCCTGCCTCCAGCGCCACCTCCTCCAGCAACACCACCTCCTCTGGCAGCGCCACCTCCATGGCCACCTCCAACAATGGCCATTGAAAATCTGGGGGATGAGCATCAGGAGTCGAAAAGAGGGTTTTCAAAAATATGGACCGAAGTGGTGAAATTTCTACTTCCTCAAGATGAGGTGAAGGGAAATTTGGAAGACAATCGTCAGGTGATACAAAGTCTAGAGGAGGAGGGAAAGGAAAATGTGGGTTGACTTCCTCAGACTTACAATATGTATAAATAGGGGAGCCGATAGGAGACGAATCGAGGTATAGAGTGGGTTCTTCAGGATTTCGGGTCACTGAAACCTTTACTTCTGGTGAGGATGAGGTAGACACCAAGTTATCAACAATGGATATATGAGGTATCTCTTCGTTAAGACGATTTGGAGTATTGAAGGGTTTGATCTTAGTCTTTATTCCAGGCACAACTTCCTTAGCAGAGGATGTTTGTTCAAAATTATTTTTGGGAGTTGATTCTTCCACCCGAACCTTAGTATCAATTTGTCTGAATTTTGGTTGGTACTTTTTACCTATCAACGCAGTAGTCGACTTGAGGTATCCTTTTGGTTTTAAAAACCTTTCAAGATTGGACACATGGGTGGTATGTTGATCGTCTGGGTTTCTTCTGGTATTCCTTTGACAAAATGCCAGTTTATCTGTGGTGGAGTCTCCAAGTGACATATAAAAATAGCGTTAATATAGTATTTGATATTTGTTCACTATCAAAGATAGAATGTTACCTTGTCGTTTTCCCAGGGAAAAATAACTTTGTTTCTTCGTCTCTGGAAACGACACCAATAATATGTTGGTCCTGAGATTAAACTTAAGGCTCAAATTATAATGTCAGGCATCAGGAAATTTGTTTGAGAGTGTGTTTTTAAAATGCTTTTCCTACCTCAGTTATATGAGAAAAAAATTGTTAATCAAACTAATCTTGTAGCAGCACAAAGGCCGTATTTTATATCTGAGTCAAATTGAAATAATAAATGAAGTGAAGGAAAATAACAAAACTGTGAAACAACGCAGGGCATCAATTACAGAAGAGTCTCACTTTGTTGCAGTAGAAGAAAATAGATTAGTATAACCTTGAATAAAGTATAAAAATACAATAATCTACATAGCAAGCAAGTCTTGTATTACTCACAGTAATTACATAGGAAAAGCTACTTGTTAAATAAATCACTGATACTATAAGATTTCAGTAGTTGTAGTACTAAATTGGAATCAACATTTATTCAGGAACACATAAAGAAAATGAGCAATGGAAGACAAAGGAACACATAACCCATATTTGAACAAAACTTAGAATCTTTGTCTACACTTGTATTAATACTCTATAAGGAGAGTCTTCTCTGTTACAATCGGCAAGAAGCAGCCTGAAATAAGTCTTTAATTTATGTATTTATACAAAATGTCTCAGCCTGAAACAATTGGACTTCTCATAGAAAATATTAAATATCACAACATGAAAAACCGAAAGGTTCCATTTATATCTCCTCTGTCTCTTCGCCTGCACGCAAAGACATTTCTTCTCCATATCTTCCAACTTGGAAACAGTTGGCACCTGATTATGATCTGTGTGAATATTATGCTCAGATTGTTTCATTTACTTCTAGATGTGTTGGCTTTCCCATGTTCGACACACTGGACACATCTGCTTACTAACTACACTACTAACATGGAAGGTTTTGTTGTCTCATTTTCCTCGAAAATATACAACTTCTTTTCTATATGAGGCAACTTATCCTATATTTTCCTTTCTTCCAAAGATATATCTTGTAGCTATAAACTAGGGTTTACTATCCACTTGTTAATCTGGATAAGGTCGATTTGTTTCAATTGTTGGATTGTCATCAGGGCTTCTTCTATGCTTGCCTTAGAATTAAGTTGATTTTTCGCTATATCAATCTGTCCTAGGGATTTGGAGATACTATCTCTTTCAATGTCCAGTAACCCTTTTTCGAGTGAAGACAATGCTTCTTCACAAGATTTATTTACTTCCCTATCTAATCTTTTTCTTTCAGCCAGGTTTGTCTCCCAGGTATTCAATATTATGTCACCTTGGGTTTGCTCGCAAAGATACAATCGAGGGAATTTTTCTACTTCGTCCTTTGCTGCTATCAAAATGGCCTCTTGGAATGTAGCTCGAGCTTGAGTGGCTTCTCTCTCCTTAATGTAAATATTATTTAGAGAAAGGTCTGCCACCCGATAATAACTTTGAACTACTTCCACTTTCGTAAAAAAATTTTACTGGGCTAACTCCATCTTTTCGTGCACCTCCAATGCCTGAGATTTGAAAGCCGCCATCTCTACTACCATAACTTCAGCTAAATGTACCTTGACCTGAAGTTGTTTGATCAATTCTTCTTTCTGAGTGGCCAATTCTCTATTGGCCTGTGAATTTTCATCAAGGCTAGTTTTGAGTTGTTGAATTTTCTGTCTATCATAGGCTCTGATCTTTTCAAAATCCTTATTCATTCGATTTCTCACATCTCTTTCCACGATTTCCATCTGGTCCTGCAACTATCTTAAAAACATATTTTTTTTGTTTCAGTTGCTCCGCGATATTTACTACCGAACATTGATTTGTCGTGGAAAAATATCCCAATGAGCTTGCCATTTCCATAGCGAATTATGTCTCATCTAAGGCCTGTCCATCATACAACACTCTGTGTCTTTTGACCGCTACACCATCCTTTTGATGTGTCTATCTTTTAACGATGGCCCTCCTCTTCTTGTTGCAAAATAAGTTTGAGGGATGCATTTCTTCTGTGGCGATAGGAGTAAGGTCTTCAATGAATACGACTTCGAAATTAAGATTTCCTTGGCTTGACTGTAAAGGTGTTAATGATTTGATAGGGCTACCTATATCGGTGGATGGTTTTTTCCCTGCTGTGTTAGTTTCTGGTTTATTTGGTGTGTATATTGATGTGTCTAGTCCCTTTTTTTTTATCAAAGCTTCAGATTAAACTTTTGCTTGATTACCAGGCATATCTGATAATGCAGTATCCACTTTCTGTGTCAAAACCTCAGTTTTCTTCAAATTTTCCTGAGTGTCTTGTCTGTTGGAACCTCTTGTTTCTAAACCCTGAGTCGCAACTTCCTGTATATATGGAGGTGTCTAGGTTTATCCCCGTAAGACTTTAGGTAAACTATTCCTTCTGTTTCTTTGGAAATTACAGAACTCGGCTAATTGATCTGGAGCCAGAGTTTGGACTCTGCTCAACACTTCCTGGTACGACACTACTCCCCAAAATATTTCATCTTGTGGGGAATCTTCATGCTTGTATCTCTTTAGATTGTATAGAGCCAGGTGGTTTGTCACGATCTTATGGGGATCATGCTTCTTAAACTCAATATTGACCAGCTTAATGTCTTCTAGGGCTACGAACTCCACTTTCGAGTGGCCGAAATCTAATAATGAGAACATACCAACTTGTAAAGGGAAAGTTGGCCATACCTTTTTCTGCTTTTCTTTTAATTATTTATTGATTCCTCCCATCACAGTTTGATATGCTACATCTCGGCACACCAGCCGATCTGGTAGAAACTTTGGTAAATCATGTGGGGGAACTGAACACCCAAAAACCCTGATGTAGGAGAAATGTTCCTCAATACACTAGTCTGCTATTTTCCCCAGGTTGGTCATGATATTGTCTGAAATCCTGGGAGGCAGGCAACCGTAGAGAATGATATGCATCAGCACCACCACATAGTTGCATATTTCGTAGAATAAATATTTTTCTTTATCCTCCCACAGCTTGGAGTGATAGCATTGTATGGGGTCAGCGTTGGTCGGAGTCCAACTCCAACTCATCAAAGGAAACAACGTCATGAAACAAATGGAATCCATAATGTATGCCGACATGTAAAAAGAGGAAGGTTTCCCTTTGGATTTCAATGACTGATACTCTGTGATTTCCTTGGCCAAACTGTCTGATAATATCTTGGCCCAATTGAAAGAAAAAACTTCTGCAACTTCATGCATGATTGGTACCCATGGTAATAGGAAGTAAGCAGATTTTTCTTTCCCAAAAATTCTACATAACATCATGGCCACATACATCATATGAACGTCTAATTATGCAGTGGCATATACGCCATGGGTGTCTACTCTGAATTTCTCACGGTGTGCCCACCATTCCTTGATTAAGTCAGCGTATTTCTTTTTGTATTGCATGCATTCTTCTTCGTAAAAATCCTTTAGGAAAGAAACATTGTAACTGTGTTTTAAAACTGGGGATAATTTGTACATCACCTGTATATGCTCCGATCGAACGAAACCAACAACAACATTTTGTGAATTGTGGATGCTCCTGGTTGAGACGTTAACGTTTGCCAGGGCCCATCCTATCATGTTGTTATATGGAATGAGCCTCGGTCGTGCGGCTATTTTATGCATCTCTAATTGAGCTATATATTTGAGCTTCGTCCCCTGAGTTTCGGTCACCTCATAGCCTGATTCTTCCGGCTAGTTAATCAACTCATGTTGTAGGATATCAAACACCTGCGTCTAGGTTTTCACGGTATATACAACTCTCAGAGAGGTGTCTGAGAGGACATCTATGTTTGAGTTCATGCTTTCACCATCCGCTTTAGCTATTTTTAGTCACTTTAGCTATTTTCCGTGGATCCATGATAGTAGTAAGATTAGAACTGTGCTACCTGTTACAGGGAAACACATAATTTTCTTAGCTTGCTAAAACTTGTTGTTTTGCGAGAAATGCAAATTAGAATTTAAATTTCAATATCGTTATTCACCTTAAGTGTATCGACTTTAGGAATACCTTTACTGACAATGTATTCACTTTCCTTAATGAAAAAGATCTAGGTGGTGATCCATGATCTTATTTGAAATAGTCGTCGTATATCTGTTATTAATGCCATTAATGTTTAGTGGTTCGCGATCGGGAGGTTGGAAAATAAGATTTGAATTTACCCGAACCACGATTTAGCGAAAAGTCAATCACGAGATAATAGTATTTAACCCCTTAACTAATCGTATTTAACTTCTAAGTCTTTTCAGGTTTTCGGACTTCGAGATATTTGATCATAGCTCGAGATAGGATCCCCGAAACTCGAAATCGCGAAGTGATTAATCATCGGATAATTATCTTTAATTTTAATTGACCCTCCTTAGTGCTTAAGGTATTTCAGAAGTTCAGACTTCGCGAACTTAGAGTGTGATGAATGGCGAATATCCGAACTCCAAACACGCGAAGTTATTATTTGAATTTTAATTGAGATTTAGCTTTTTGGGTATTTACTGTTTCGTACATTGGCAAATTAATTTTACTAAAATTTCGTCAGGCCACTGCCCATAGTGATGTGTCAAAGCTTAGGAAGGTATACGTGTGTGGTAAATAGGATTTTTTGAACACCTTTCGGGTATCGGGACTTTGAAGTTGCGACATGGAGAAATACCCGAAGCACGAAACTCTGAAGTATTTCCTAGTGGCTTGATCCTTTAATAATCAGGCAGCTCCACAAACTTAGGGAAAAAGGAAACGTTCGATCTATGGGAGAATTTAATCGACAATGGGCCTTGTGTGCTCCTTAAGGATAAGAAAAAAATTGATTTTGTTGACTTGGTGGTCAACACCTCCTTTAGGACTCGCCACATGGTCTAACAACCTCTCGTGGATCCATTAACTCTGGCGATGATGAGTTTACCAATCACCAGCGGGTTTTAGTCTAACGACTGTCGTACTACCAAAAAAATTGGTATCAGAGCTGGCCCCTTTTATCTAAGGGTAGATCCTAAGAGCTTAAACATGACTAGCTGTGAAGGATCTTTAACCAACTAGGCCCCTCTATTCAATGGAAAAAAATTTGCCTTCTGGAAAGTTAGGATGAGAACCTACATAATGGCTTTAGGTGTAGATGTCTGGGATGTGGTAGAGACTGGTTATGTAAAGCCAGTTGTACTAGCTAATAAGGATGACAAGCTATAATTCAAGTTCAACGCTAAGGCTATGAATGTTATCTTGAGTGGGCTTGCAGAGGAAGAATTTGTAAAAGTTATGCACTTAGAAACTGCCAAAGACATGTGGGACAAACTCATTAGGACTTATGAAGGTAATGAGAAGGTAAAGGATGCCAAGCTTCAAATCTACAGAGTACAGTTTGAACAACTACAGATGAAAGAATATGAAACTATTGGAAAGTATTTTCTGAGAGTTGAAGAACTAGTAAATGCAATGAAATCTCTTGGTGAAAAAAATTGAGGAAGCGTCTTTAGTTCAGAAAATTTTGAGATCTCTGCCAGATAGATTCAACCCAAAGGTCTCTGCTATAGAATAACTTAATGATCTAAAATATTTGGCTTTTGATCAACTTCTAGGAACGTTGACTTCATATGAAATGAGGATAGGTAAATATAAATCCAACACTAGAGAAGCTTCTTTTAAAGTAGATAAGAATGAGGAATATGAGCCTGATGAAATTGAAGCAAAATTTGTGAGAAGACTAAAGAAAGGATCATGCAAGTATCAAGGAAAGTTTCCCTTCAAATGTTTTAACTGTGGAAAGATAGGTCACTTTGCATCTAAGTTTCCACACAAAAATAAGGACCAAAACTCTAAAGGTGAAGAGAAGTACAAATCCAAAAGATTTGATAAAAAGAAAATTGTATGTGTAAACAATGATGACTCTTCAGAAGACACAAATAATGACTCCTCCTATGAAGATAAGGTAAATGACTTCGTGTTTATGGCCAAAGAGGATTATGATAATAAAAGCATAGGAAGCGATGTTAATGATGAAGAAGCTATGTTTGACCTGGAAGGAGAGCTAATTAGTGATTTGGAAGAGATTGACAGACTCAGGCTTAAGAAGAGAAAGAAAAAACAATTGTTGATACAGTTCAAGAAAGGCAGTAAAAAACCTGACAAAGACTTTGCCCTGCTAAAAGTGGAATTAGAAGAGGCAAAGAAAATAAAGGACATTCTAAAACAACAGTTATCAAAGAAGAAGGCAAGATGTGAAACTCTGGAAGAAGAAGTAGTGAAAACTAGGAAAGAGTTGGAGAAGTTTCAAGCCTTGTATCACCAGAATCTGTCAAGCATCAAAGCCTTAGAAGGATTAGCCACCATTATGAATCAACAAAGGAGTCCAAAGTTGAAAACTGGTTTGGGTTATGAAGAGGGATCAAGTAGCGGTCAACCAAACAACAAAGAATCCATCAAGTTTCTCAAATATACAACCAATGACAACAACAAACCTGCAGACACAAAGGAAGATAATCATCTATCAAGGAAGAGTAAAATAAAAGGTGTCAGAACTGAATCTATAGATCAAAGAAATAATACACCCTCTACTCAAGGAAATCATTAGCATGGAAAAAATCAACCTGCTTAAAGAAGATAGCCATTTTCCAGGTACAAAGATTTTTTCTATGGATATTGTTTCTACTGTTCTAACTTTGGCCACAAAGCTATAAAATGTTCCTTAAGATTTAGACATGAGCAGCCAAGATTCCCAAGGAATAAATATCTACCACAACAGAGAATGAGACAACCAATTAACAAAAAACCACAGATTACAAATTGTCAAATTAAGTTTAGAGACATGCAACTGAGGAGGTCAAGAAATAATAAAAAGTCAATGAGTAGACAACGCTACAACAATCACTTTGACCTATTGAAAAATGAGTTTCAATGCTATAACTGTCATAACTTCGGCCACAAAGCTGAAAAATTCCATCTGAAGAATTACAAAGAAAATCCAAGGATAAAGCTCTTTGCTAGAAATGCCAACACATGGAAAAAGAAAGATAGTGAAAAATGTGGTCTAGTACTTTCAACTCAAAAGGACACCTGGAATATAGAAAGTGGATGTTCCAAGCACATGACTGGAGACAAGGATAAGCTTTTGTCTATGAGTAAAATCAAAACAAGAAATGTGACCTTTGAAGAAGATTGTAAGGTAAAAAATGTAAACTCAAGACAAGTGGTGGCTAAAGGCATAAGGATAGATAATGATGTTGATATTGAATCCTCCCATGCAAGAAGAGAAGAAGTAGAAGAAGAATCATGTCATAAGATGGAAGTAGAAGTTGTGAAGGTTGAGAAGTCAAACACCCAAATCAAGTTCTTGAACAGCTCCATGACCCTGGATGAGATCTTGGATAGTCAGAGATCACCAAATGACAAATCCAGTCTTGGATACAACAAGGAAGAAATCAGTACTCCTAAGAAGTCTAACACAAGTCCTTCATTTGTTAAAAGGGAAAGCAGGTATGAGAGTGTTTGTAATGGTTTTTTATTGTGATGAATATAATCAGAAAAGCCTTGGATTGTAGGCATCCTAAATAAAATAAAATAAATAAATAAATAAAAATAAAATGAAGTTACTGTAATAGAAGATCAGAGAAGCCTGACAGGGGGAGTCATTCAGTTACGACAAGAAAATGTCAATGAAGGAGTCCCGATGAGAGAGGTGAGAAATATTGAGTCCGCTACAGAGGACACAGCTGAAGCTGAAGATGAACAAGTCCAAGAATCAGAAGGAGAAGACTCTGAGTTAGATACAAATACTCTACAGGACTCAAATAAGAGAATCCATCCTCTCAGGGGGAGTATGTATTGGTTGAATATATGATACCTCTAGAAAATTATTGCAACAACTCATGGGGAGCATGTTTTCTTTGACATTGATGTCAAAGGGGGAGAAAAGGTGTGGATGCTACAGGTGGAGGTCTAAGCAAAATAGTGCAACCATTCAGGGTTTCCATCAATGCCAAAGGGGGATATTGTTGGCATGTTTATAGGAAGAGTGTGCTTGTCATTGATGGAAAGAACGATATCGACAATGGCATGTTTATAGGCAAGAACAATAGATAACCAAATCTCGAGAGACCAGAAGTTGAGAAAGGTAGAATGTGCCAGGTTGGCACCAAAAGTCTTATGGGAAGACGCAAATGAGCAAGATTGAGAAGCTCAGAAGAGATCGATTAGAGTTGCATGCAGATAGTGCAGAGTTGCATGCAGAGAACAAGTGTGCACTAGGGCCGAGGGAAACGTTTTCCAAAGCTCAGGAGAGAAATTATTATGAGACGTGCAGACGAGATCCCATACATCGAGGCTCGCAAAAGGATCAAAGGTCACAGAACCTTTGACACTTATAAATTCTTCCAAGTCGGGAGGATACGTAAGCTCAAGAGGAGGAGAGACAGTGGTCGTTGGATCACCAATCTCGAATACTCGATGTCCGTCATATCAGAATCTAGACAAGAGGAGAGCATAGAGGAGGAGATTAGACCTCAGTCATTGGATCAGAGTGCGTAGAACTAGCAACCATTGGATCCAGTATAAATGTGAAGAGGATAATGGCCAAAAGACATCCTTGAACTCGCGATATGAGAAGTCGCAAAATGATATAAGTCGTTCGATCCAGAGGACACATGGCGAGAGATCAACATTTCGCTGACTCACGAGCTAAAGAGGTCAAAGGTGAGAGTTGTAGGAACTCATGATATGGGAAATCGCAAAATTATCTGGGTCATTCGATCCAAAGGACACATGGTGAGAGATCAGCATTTCGCTAACTCGCGAGCTGGAGAAGTCAAAGGTGAGAGTTGTAGGAACTCGCATTATGCTAAGTCGCGAAATGATCTGGGTCGTTGGATCACCGAGAGATCTCGACCGCTGATTTGATATGAAGCATTTCAGAGTTTCGAGAGTTCATGTCTGACGTGGTCCTTGCTGACGTGGTCTGCAGTTGTCCTTGCTGACATGGATCTCCTCTCGTGGCACATGTTCTTCTTCTGGATCTGACGACCTAGATTAGTCCTCAATCCAATGGTCAAGATCTCTCCTTCGCACTTCACGATTTCACGACTTCTCATATCGCGAGTTCCTACTATGAGTTGCCTCGAAACTCCCAACTCACGAAACTCTGAAACGCTTCATATCAGATCAACGGTCGAGATCTCTCGATGATCTGACGACCCAGATCATTTTGTGACTTCGTATATCGTGAGTTCCTGCTATGAGTTGCCTCGAAACTCCCAAATCGTGAAACTTCGAAATTCTTCATATCAAATCAATGGTCGAGATATCTCAGTGATCCGATGGCCTAGATCATTTCGCAACTTCACATATCACGAGTTCCTACAACTCTCACCTTTGAATTCTCCAGCTCACGAGTCAGCGAAATGTTGATCTCTTGCCACGTGTCCTCTGGATCTAACAACTCAGATCATTTCGCAATTTCGCATATCGTGAGTTCCTGCAACTCTCACCTTTGACCTCTTCAGCTCGCAAGTCAACGAAATGATGATCTCTCGCCATGTCTCCTCTGGATCCAACGACTCATATCATTTCGCGACTTCGCATATCACGATTTCGAGGATGGCTCTTGGCCATTATCCTCTTCACAGTTATACTGGATCCAACGGTTTCTAGTCCTATGTGCTTCGATCCGACGACTGAGGTCTAATATCCTCCTCTGCGGGCTCCTCATGTCTGGACTCTGATCTGATGACCATCGGGTATTCGGGATTGGTGATCCAACGACCATTGTCACTCCTCCTCCTGAGCTTACATATCCTCCCGACTTGGAAGAATTTCTAAGTGTCAAAGGTTCTGTGACCTTTGATCCTTCTGCGAGCCTTAATGTATGGGATCTCGTCTGTGCGTCTCAAAACGCTATCTCTCCTGAGCTTTGGCAAAATTTTCCCTCTACCCTAACGCACACTTGCACTCTACGTGCAACTCTAATCAATCTCTTATGAGCTTCTCAAGCTTTCTCATCTGCGTCATCCCAAAAGACTTCTAGTGCCAACCTGACACATTCTGCCTTTCTCAAATTTTGTTCTCTCGGCTTTGGTTCTCTGTTGTTCTTGCATGTAAACATGCCATCGTCGTTGTAGTTCTTTCCATCAATGACAAGCACACTCTGCATGTAAACATGCCAATAGATTTATCATTTGGAAACCGACCTCTGAGATAAAGTAAAAAGGATAGGGTAAAGCTTCAAGCTTATAGTTTTAAAATATGTTCCAATAGGAACCACGACCAACAATAAGGTGGAAGCATATGCCCTATTACGAAGTCTTAATCTAGTCATCTCTCTACAGATTAGAAAACTCATAGTGTTAGGAGACTCCACTTTAATTATAAAGCCTATGAACTCAAACACCACTCCCTCGGATATCCATCTTGCCTCCATTCCACGAAGGATTCGATGCACTTGTAAAAATTTCGACACATTAGAATGGTTCCACATCTTGTGAAAGCATAATGTGATGGCTAACCTAAAATACAACTCGGCCACTAAGAAAAATAGGGGGGGATCTCTACATCAATAATTAAAGGTATGACCAACCTATACCTTAGTCTACATCACTCATAAATCGAACTGAAATCATTTTTGCAAATGGCACGAGGCATGGATTACGACACCCACGTAGCAAGGATAGGGTTGATAAGACCAACCCACCTTCGAAGTGTGTTTTATTTATTACCCTCAAAGTGTGTTTGAACATCCCACGTTGGATGTCAGGCGTCATGGTGGGATAATGTTTCAATGGCTCCTCACTACTAGGTCAACCATTTTCTGGTTTATCTTATGAGCTTTGGAGCATGGTGTATATCCTCCATGGTGTCTCAGATTTGGTCCTTATTTTTTGTCATCGCTAGCCATAGTGCATTTGATGAGGTACGAGATTAATTGTGAGATGGAGGCATCCTTCTCTCTAGTCTATCCTTCCTTTGTAGAAATTTCATTATTGGAATTAGTTGTTTGGAATTGGTTGAGAGAATTATTTTGATGGCATATGTTCAATGTTGTCTCTCCAGTTGGGTATTCTTAGTTTGCAACTCTTGGCTCAGAGGAGATTGACCTTCGCGATATTTAGAATATTTGTCTCTCTCTTCAGCGACATGAACACAAAATCAGCGAGCTAATCACATCCTTTCAATCTCATCTTAAAGGGTCACACAAATCAGAATGTGGCTTCAATATCAAGATTGAAATTATCATGGGAATATTGTTGTAGCAGAAGGAACAATTAGATGCATTGGAAATAGAAGTTCGGGAATTAAGTTGTCAACGAGGCTCATCATCAACAAGGAAACAAGAGGAATTTCCTTCAACCTCCTCCACAGAACCACACTAGATTCAATTACAATTAACCCTTGGTTTTCATGATAACAAACATCAGAGGAGCCCACACCAACTGGTGGGACTCAAGGAGAATAATGATGAGCTAACACACTCATGGAAGCTACATTCCATCTCTAAATTTCTAGCAGATATGTTTTGTAGATATGTTTTGTATAGTTTATTTTATGAATCTATTAAGTTATGTATGACCTTGTATCTGGTTAATTTAGAGGAACTAATCAGACCATATGAACAACATCATCATGGTAGGTTGTCTTTTTTGTATATCTCTGTTGTAAACCTTGGCTTCAACCTTTTTACTTAATATAACGTTATATTAAATAAAAGAGAGATTACCTAAAACATATCGACCTTCAAAAAGTGTTAATTTTAACTTGTCGAGTATCAACTTAAAAAAAAAGCTCCATTTAACTTACTTATCTATCACCTATTGTATATATGCATCGTATAATAATAATAATATGTTATACATTATAAATTGGTTTTTATATTTTAGTAATTTTTTTCTTATTTAATGGTGTGGAAATTAATTAGTGAATAGTATTTTCAATTTACCAATTTTAAATTGTTGTCTACTCTTACTAGTATAATTATTGGTCGTAAACATTAATGTATTTGAAAAATGTTTAGTGTTTTATGTCACGTTAATTATCTTTTTACATTAAGTAAAATTTTATGTCAAGTTAATTATCTTTTTACATTAAGTAAAATTTACTTAATGTAATTTTAATGTAATTAATTATTGGTTCAAAATAAACAATTTTTTTTAGGATTATAACATTTGTTAATATATATAATTTTTTGAAAAAATATTTTTTGTTTTGTTTTTTATCCATCTTAATGTATTCGTACAATTCATTTTATTCGTTATTTAATCTTCCCAAAAGTAATAGGGAAATTGTGTAACCTACATGTTTATCATCATGTTTTTTAATCTTCCCAAAAGTAATAGGGAAATTGTGTAACCTACAGGTTTATCATCATGTTTTTTTTTAACAAATTATATATATAAAACGATTAGAAAAAAATATTATTAATTAAAAAAAAAATAATAATAAATAAAGAATTAAAATTTAGACATCCACAACTTGACTCGTTCATTTATGCTCCAATGTCATCCCTTGTCATCCCTTATAATTTTAAAATGTTTTGGGTCCTTGAGTCCAATAGGCTTACTCTTTTTTTCTTTTCAAAATGCACAAATCTATCGGATATTGTAGAATCATTACTAAAACAGGAAGCATCATTATCATTATCACATATGATTATCTTTAACAATGTTAACATGAGAACACAATTCAAATCACTTTAAAATTCTCATTAGCCTATTTAGAAGATATTTTAGTTTTTATATAAAATTACAACAAAGCTATGACATAATTAATGTTTTATAATCGGTTTATATCTATTATAACTTCAAATTTATTATGCGTCAAAAGGGATCAAATATTTCAAGGTGTAAACATTTCCTTAAGTTTTTATCCCTCTTTGCTCATCACAGGTCTAAAATTAAAATGGATTTATGTTGGTTCTTTTATGCATGTATATATCTGTGTGTGTGTGGGGGGGGAGGATATACGGGAGATTCAAATCAATAAGTAATTGACTTGGGGGTATTTTGACGATGCACAACAGGATGGGAAGTGTGGAATAGGCTCTGTTCTTCACATTTATGAGCAACATTATTTAGTTGGAAAGGCTAACATTGGTGCGAGTACAAACAACTAAGGATAATTTTAGGCTCTCCTAACATTATTTAAATGTGCAATGAGGAGGGATGTTCACGACTTGCAAGTTTTTGGGGACTCTAAGATAGCTATTGGCTGGATGAATAACCATATATAGCTTTCCAATGTGGCTTTCAGATATATTGGCCAAAGTCTAAAATCATTTTCTTCAATTTTCCGGTCCTTGATTTTAGAGAATTAAATTCCACTACGGATCAATTGTCAAAATTTGCATTAACTCTTCTTGATAACCATCTTTTGTCGGAAGAACATGTCGATGGGGAGTTAATCTGCCAGTTGTCTATAATTTTTATTTTTTTGTTAGCTAGCTATCTTTATATTAATATGGCACAAAAAGTATTACATACAACATTGATTGTAGCCTACCACTTGAAACCAGGTCTGTAGTCATGGTTGATTAGCATAGATCTCAATACAATATATATTGTGTTTCTAAAATTCAGAAAATTGATCAAAGAAATTGTTTGTCCTATGGACTACAACAGAAAAACTATTTATTTGAATATTGATGAGGCTTCAAGTAATATCTTCATCTTCATCTTCTCAAGTTTCTAGGGTTTTCCCCCGATGTACACACCCTATTATACTGCTAGCCTGCGTATATATGTGCCCTGGTCCACTACAGCCCGTGTACACCTAAAAAACTAGGGTTTTTTCAGTATTTTTTATAATTATGAAACTTTCACCTTCAACTCTTTGTGCTACCTCAGACTTGCACAATTTCAGATGTATCAATGAGTACCTGCAATAAACCTTACACAATAATAGATATTCAGTGTGCTCAATAGGTGCTAATAGGAGATCATTTCTCTCTTATTTATACTTTCATGTAGCTTCCTCAAGGGGTTACCTTCTAACCAACTTAACCCAATTTCCTTATTTTAGGGCTAACCCACTTTTAACCACTTGTCCACTTCTAACCCACTTTGCTACAAATAGTAAATTCTCCACTTCTAACCCACTTTGCTACAAATAGTAAATTCTCCACTTCTAACCCACTTTGCTACAAATAGTAAATTCTCCACTTCTAACCCACTTTGCTACAAATAGTAAATTCTCCACTTCTAGTTGTAACTAAATAATTTTTAATTATTTTCGTATTGCAACAACTTAACCCATGATTAACTCCTAGTTGCACTCACTTGACTATTCAACTTCTTCTAGGATCTTCTAAAATAATTTTGACTTCTTTGACCTTCTAGATAACTCATGAGGGTTCTCCAACTTCACAAGGCCATAATTCTCTAACCGTGAGGAGTTATGTGACGTTCCACATATCACCGGAAATGGAATGACATGTACTATCCATATAGAATAGTCTTACCTGCAAATATATTAATCTTCATACCAATATACATCAATCAAACTAAAGTCCCTTATCCATACTGTTGGGGCTACCAAAATTTTCTACCCAACTTGCTTCAAGGGTTGACATCAATGAAAACCAGCCCAATTAATCAACAATCTCCCCCTTTAGCATTGATGGAAACACTCTGATGCAATATTGAATTCATATCACTTATTCTCCCCATGTTACCATTGATCCCCCTGGCAGCATGCCTCTGTGCTCTCTCTCCAAGCATCTACCTCTTTGTCTTGCATTTGATGAATCTCTCCCCCTTTGACATCAAATGCAAAGCTAAATTCATGTACAAGGATATTCCCCCTAACTGAAATATCCTTGGGGCTGCTCCCCATGACTGAACTCTTCCTGAACCTTCTCCCCCAACCTGAACTATCCTCTGTATGGTGCTTCCTTGTGTAAATATAAGACATATAAGATAATCATTTAAAAGAATTCACTTTGGAGTATAAATTAGGCTGAGTCTCTAGAGAAGATACTCAAAAGTTTCCCTTGGAAGCATTTTTGTGAAGATATCTGCAACTTGTTCCTGTGTTCCCACATATTCAACTTTGATGTTCTTCTCTGCAACCTATTCCCGTAAAAATTCATTCTTGATTGAGATGTGCTTCGTCTTGGAGTGCATCATTGGATTCTTTGAGATATTGATAGCACTTGTATTATCACAATATATATGAATGGGCTCATCATGCTCAACCTATATATCTTTCAAATTTTGTTTCATTCATAGAACATGTGTACAACATGTTGTTGCTACAATATACTCTGATTTGGTTGTAGACAATGATACTGATGATTATTTCTTGCTTAGCCAAGATACCAAATACTCACCTAAGTAGAATTTCGCTCCACTGGTGCTTCATCAGTATTCAATGCAATATGTCCAATATGCATCTGTGTAGGCAATAAATGATAGATCCTTTCCTTTTGGATACCATAATCCAAACTCTTTTGTGCCCTTGAGATATCTGAAAGTCCTCTTCACTGCTAGAACATGTGATAGCATTGGTGCTTCTTGAAATCTTGCCACCTATCCAACTGCCTGCATTACATCTGGTCTAGATGTTATCACATATAGTAAGTTGTCAATCATTGACTTGTACTGCCTCTGATCTTTAGACTTTGAATCATCATCTTTTCTCAACTAGCAATTGGTTTTCATAGGAGTGTTAATTGGTTTGCAATCTCCCATTCTGAACCTCTTTATAATTTCTCTTATATACTTAGTTTGAGAAATAAAAATGCCTTGGTTTCTTTGACATATTTGAAGACCCAAAAAGAAGGATAGATCTCTAAGTAATTACATTTCAAATTCATTATGCATATCTTTTGCAAATTCATGGCTTAACTTGTCATCATCACTTCCAAAAATAATATCATCAACATAAACTTCAATTAATAAAATATTATCTTGAGTTACCTAGATGTAGTTTGTTTTCTACATTTCCTTTTCTGAACCCTTGTTGTTGTAAGTATTTGTCTAGTCTATAATACCATGCTTTGGGGGGCTATTTGAGGCCATACAAGGCCTTCTTTAATCTGTAAAAATAATCTTCATTCTTTGACAATTGAAATCTTTTTGGTTGCTCGATGTAGACTTCTTTTTTTAGTTCCCCATTCAGAAAAGTTGATTTTATGTCCATCTAATACACTTTAATATCCTTTGACCATGCATAAGCTAGTATCAATCTGATTTCTTCCATTCTGGAAACTGGGGCAAACGTCTCTTCAAAGTTGACCCCTTCAACCTATGTGTATCCTTTACATACCAATCTAGCTTTGTTTCTGGTAACCTGTCCATCTTCATTCAATTTATTTATGAAGACCCACTTTGTGTCAATCACATTCGTGTACCTTGGTCTTGGAACCAATTCCCAAGTGTCATTCTTCTCTATTTGATCCAACTCTTCATTCATGTCCTTTTTCCAGAATTCGTCCTTTCTGGCCTCTTCAAAATTGTTTGGTTCAATCATAGATAAGAGTGCTAGATGCAATTGTTCTGGTGAACAAATTCTTCTTCTAGTCTCAACTTCTGCATCCTTGTTCCCGATAATCTCATCTGAAGGATGATTCTTCTGTACTCATTTTCTAGGTGTCTTTGGAGGAACTTATTGAAATTGCTCTTCTACTTCTATCTGATCTTCTTCATCTTCCCCTTCTGTAGCTTCTTCATCCTTTTCTTCTTCTTCGCAAACATGTTCCACTGATTCATTTTCTTCTTCCTTTAATTTTCATCCACCTGTTTCATCAATTGTTACATTGATGATTTCCACAACTTTGTTGAGCCTTAGATTGTAACACTTGTATGATTTCCTTGTACTTGAGTAACCAACAAGTACACCTTTGTCTGCATGAGAGTCAAACTTTCCAATTCTGTCATCTTCTCTTTTGATATAACATTTGAAGGATCAGATAATGTCACTGAGAGGGAGGGGTGAATCAGTGATGCAATTATTATATCATTTTTCTTTATTAATGCAAACAAAATTTTAACAAAATATTTTATCGTGGAACCCAAATGGGAAAACCACGAACTCTTTTCTATTAACTGGAAAATTTTGTTTTACATGTTACATAGAAGGAAGATATTCTTCCTTTTCGATTAGCACTAGTAGATCAGGATGAACCCACACCCTTGTTCACTAGCACCAACTAGTAGGAGGCTACGACCCCCTGTTTAGTCAGCTACAACTGACAAGGAAGCACCAACTCCCTCTGCAGGCACCAGCCTACCCTTGCACCACCCAACCACCCTTAACTTCTGAATCTGGTAAAACTTTTGTTATCATTCATTGGATTGCATAACTTCTCTGTCTCATTTTGTTCTTGATATTCAATAAGACATTGACATGCACCTTAGAACAAACAGTTCTTCATCTTGGACTCTGCTTATGTTTTTATTTTCTTCACTGGACTACAAAGACACCCTATTCTCAACACTCTTCCTTGTTTATATATTTTTCAAAACGATGTGAGAGTGATAAATTTTGTCCCTTTGTTTGGAACCATCGCACCTCTTCGTTTAACTCAACCATAATCACAGTTTTATCATTCTTACCAAGAAGAATTTTTAGAAATTGATCACAATTATGGATCAATTTCATCCTTTTAAATCGATCCCGAATCTCTGCAATTATTTCAAAAATTAAGATCATCAAAGGCGTTTATGTCAAACCATTACATGTGACCGATAACGCAAAAACCACAAGCTTATAATCTTTAATGACTCTTTATATTTTTCCTTTATATCTATTATACCATATGACCAACGACAATGACCAGACGCTAGGCCAAACGAGTGCTTGAGCGCTTATCAATTCAATAGTCACAATTTAATCTCCTAATGAGATGGACGACAATCTGGACATCGGATCAGACGGTTCACTTCTATTTTGTGGAACCAGATCAATGGTCAGTTTTGATCCTTACCCATCATTTTAATGCTTAATCTGACGGTTGGGACTTAATCAATCACTGAGATGGATGACCACCATTTACTTCGTGTGAGTGTGACATGTAGGCAAGGTAGTGGAGTATGACGTCGGAGCACAAAGGTGGTATGGAAGAGTGGTTTTGTGGTTAGCTCAGAGGGATGGGTAGGCAGTCAGTAGTAATGAGCGAGGGGGGTCCGAGTTAACAAGAAGGAGACACGTTATGAGGGCCCCACATAGGAAATACCACCAACTTGGGACCCCCACCACCGTTAAAGGCAGAAAGGTTGGGGAGGTCTGATATGCCCTGTCGACCATAGATCTAAGTGCTCAATTATCGGCCACTGAGATTAGCGTGTCCTTTAACATAAAATGCAAAATTGTCATGTCACCGCACCTTTTCTTCATTTTGTCACCAAGCGTAGATCTGTTTGGCAAGTGACCATCTACAGTCAATGTGGATTGTGATATTCCCTGTCAATCCAAGCTCTTTTGTGTGTATCAACGGTCTTGATTTGATTTGATCGTTGACTAGTCTTCTGAGATTCATCGTGCCATGTCTTCTGAGCTTTGATCTTCATTCTCTCACCCTCTTGAGATTTAATCTCTGTATATCGTCCAACTGTTTGTCAAAAACCATTATATGCTGACAGAGTATTGGTGATATCAATGACATTTTGTCATACCAACTTATCATTACATCAATGATATCGACTGTTGACATCAATTACAATATAATATTGACACTATACCAAATACGAATCTAGCCTTGCATACCATGCTCTGGGTGCTTGTTTTAGCCCGTAGAGTGCTTTCCTTAATTTACAAACATAGTCTCTTTTTTGTAATTTGAATCCTTATGGTTGCTCAATATAGACTTCTTCTTCTAATTTTCCATTGAGAAATGTTGACTTGACATCCATTTGGTACACTTTAAATTTTTTATAGCTGGAGAAATCTAAGAACATCCTAATTGCCTCTAATCTAGCCATAGGTGAAAAGTTTTCTTCATAGTCTACTCCTTCAACCCGAGCATACCCTTTGTTGGATTATTGAGAAGGGGGGGGTGAATCAGTAATAGCGTAATTATAATCTTTTTTCTCCAAATAATCCAAGTGTTATATCAATGTAGAATTATTATCCAATAATGAGCAATAAGAAATGAACAATCACACACATATGCAGTACACCAGTGTTTTACGTGGAAACCAAAATCGAGAGAAAACCACATAATGATTTATCTTATATGTCTTGAAGAATTACATTCATTGGAAGCACCAACTTCCTTTGTTTTCCAGCTGCAACTGGAAGGAGGATCCAACCCCCTAGTTTCTGACGCAGACCCCCGACCCTCGGGCCAAGATCCGCACAGGATCGTTCTCAATCTTCCCCTGAGTCTGATTGACTCTTTGATTTCCCCACAAGAAATACTTCACACCCACAAACAAGTGTATTTCACAGGTCCTTCTAAGTTATGCCTACGTGATCAAACACCGGTGTTAACTCCACAACCGACCACCAATGTGATCAAGGATTTTTCCCTTTCGGGATTTTGGATTTCAAAGTTTCATGAATCCTATTGTCGAGCCCCTTGTCTCTTCAACCTCCAAAACCCGAAAAATCAACGAGGGTTGACTCCTTCAATGCACCGAACACACACTTCTTGTTGCCACTTATTTCGGCTTTTCGGGACTTGAGTGATCGACCAACACTCATTCATCTTCCCTTTTGATTTCCCAGTTTCTGAAATTTCCCCTTTTTGGTGAGATCGATGGTCTTTCAGGGCTTTCTCCAAAGCTCGACCACCTCTTTCGGCTTCCGTCACACATATCCTCCAACTGGTGCTTGGGACCCTACTTTTGGCTTTTCTCTCTTCGCGATTTCAGGAGTTGCGTTGACATGCAACTCTGTCCCTTGACTCCCGGAACCCCGAAACTCGATTGGAGCCCAAATCTATTCTTCCGCGACCTTTTTGGGAGTTTTCTCCTTCCGCTCTTTGGGATTTCGCGAACTGGAAGTTTGAACGCTCAGTTCCAAAAAATCACTGCCTCCTTTGCTTCCCGACACCCGAAGTGTTGAAATCCCAAAATTCCACACCAAAGTCCTGTCGTGTTTTGTGACTTCGGGATTTTCACTCCACTATGTCCCGACTCCTTGTCGTCAGGACTCCCAAAATATCGAAACCCGAATTCCCGAAGTGTTGAAACTCACTCATCAGCTTCACATGCGATAATCCTTTTCGTGGTTCGGGAATGTGAGTGACCAAAGGTTTTGGTCTGCACTTCAACCTTATGAAACCCGAAATTCTGAAATGATCTAATGACTCAACTGACCACAATAAGCAGTCCATATTGATTCTTGAAACCAAAGTGATGGGTTCACCCAACTCCTAACCACCTTGCAGCTTCACTAGATCCTACGGTCCTCATGACTTCGCGAGTTCTCCACGGAGAATTCTGACCACCAGATGCATTCCTCAATGACTCCTATCCAAATGAATCAGCATTCTCCCTCCTGAACTTAACTTCTATGCGATGATTTCGCTCCCCGTCTTCCTTTGAACTCTTCAATGGTACTAACCCTCCTGAGCTTTAACTTGTGAACTTAAGTCTCCAAGAAAGATCATGCTCACACTCCTTGCATCAATATTTTAGATAACCTCTAGTTATTTGAGTCCTCAACTCTGTGCACTCTTTGCAACAACAGTCCTTCCACCTTCACCTTAGTTGATAACTTCTAAGGCTTCAACTAGCCTGTGCACACCTTACACAGCTCTGTGCTTCACCTACACTTATGTTGGTATGAGAATAACAATATCTCTCCTGAGATTTCTGAGATAAAACTCAGACTCTTGTCAACGCACACCTTGCGGACGTTTCACTGCACTCCTTACAGGAATTCTCAGGAAGAGAAACAATTGAAACTCATTCTTCTCCTCTCTGAGACTTCATACATTCAACATGAAATCATACACATACACAACATTGAAACAAATGCATACAGAGAAACAAAACAACTGTAAACATACCATTCAACAAATGTAAATAGTAAGCATCACAACACCATGAAAATTGAGTCAAAGCTTCATATATTAACTCAAGTGATTCTATACATGGGTTCTTCTCTACAGCTCTCTGTTACAGCTCTCTAGCTTATGAAATCTGAATGATAATAATAATACCATTATACAAGGGTGAGGGTGTCTATATTCGTTTTCCCTCCTATATTCTAAAACTATCTAATCTAACACTCATATCTACCTACTTTACATTAACATACTTAAATTCCTTAATACATCTGGCAGATGAGAGTAATCTCTCCAGATCTATTCATATCTTCAAGACATAAATGAAAGTACGCCTCTCCTAGCTTATTACATTAATGCTTCAGATTCAAAATTTAAAATGTTGTTCATAAAAACATGCTCCTTTTTCCCATTTGCATGTTTCCATCTGCGTGTCCAACTGTCTCTTGCATTTACATTGATCGCTTGGTTGGCTGCTTACGATGCTCCTGCATCATACTCCATTGCTTGAAAATTTTCATGAACTCCTATTCATGAGATCTTGCATGGTCTGTCCTTGTTTTTGAATTGTTGCTTCATCCTCCCAAGTGGCATCTTCAACTAGATGTCCCTTCCATTTGACAAAGTATTCAAAATACTCTTTTGTCCTGGTCTTTTTGCTAATCCTCTTGTCAATTATGATTTCCATCTGTGGCTCTACAACTACAGGAATTTGTTTTGTCCATTGAATTTCTTTTTGTTCCTCCTCTGTTCCTTCTTCTTTAGCTGTAAGGGTACAAATTCACAACATTGAATATCAGTGAGATTCTGACCCCATCGGGTAATTCAATCGCATATGCGTTTGTGCCAAATTTACTTATGACCTTGCACGGTCTAATATTTTTCATCTTCATCTTATTACATGTTCCCCTCGGGAACCTCTCTTTCCTCAAAAGCACAAGAACCAGATCACCAACCTCAAATTGAAGTTCTCGCCTGTGTTGATCTGCTCTTCACTTGTATTCTTGACTTGAACTCTGCAATCGCTCCTTGATTTGGCTGTGAAGCTCCTTCATTGCTTCCACAAAGTCTTCTGCAGTAGCACTCTTGAATTCATTTTGTTCCAAATCTATCAATTCAGAAACTCCTCTTGGTTGCATTCCATATACGATCTGGAATGGACTCTGCCCTGTGCTTCTATTGAGTGAATCATTGTAAGCGAATTCCGCCTGTGGCAGAATGTGATCCCATTGACTGTGGTGTTCAGTCACTAAGCTTCTTAACAAATCTCCCAAGCTCATGTTCACGACTTCTGTTTGTCCATCTGTCTGAGGATGATATGTTGAGCTAAAAGACAAACTTGTCCCCAACTTCTTCCATAAGGTCCTCCAGAAATGCCCTATGAAATTGGTATCCTGATCAGACACAATACTCTTTGGCAAGTCGTGAAGTCTGACGACTTCCTTAAAAAACAGGTTCACAATATGAGTTGCGTCACTGGTTTTCTGGCATGGTATGAAATGTGCCATTTTTGAAAATCTGTCAACTACCACAAAGATTGAATCATGTCCTTTTTGTGTACTTGGCAATCCCAATATGAAATTCATGCTTACCGCATCTCACGGTCGTTCAGGTATGGGTAATGGCTGGTATAATCCTGCATTCTACCTTTTCCCTTTCGTGTGCTGACAAATTCTACACCTGTCCACAAATTTTTTGACATCTATCCTCATCCCTAGCCAAAAATATGAGCCATTCAACTTTGAGAATGTCTTGTCATGACCAAAATTTCCGGCCAATCCTCCACTATGTTTTTCCTTCAGCAAATTCTCCCTCATGGAGCCTTTCAAAATACATAGCTGATTTCCCCTGAACAATAATCCATCCTAGATCATGTATTCAATCCATTGGCTTCTATCCCTGAGAACTAGATTCTTAGATGCCTCATATGCCTCTTTAAAATCTAGGTCATCCCTGTACATTTCTTTGAGGTTATCAAAACCCAAAGTCTTGACTCTGAATTCATGCATAAGCAAACATTTCCTACTCAAAGCATCAACAACTTTGTTAGCAGTTCTAGAAATATGCTTAATCACAAAAGTAAAATTTTGCATGTATTCAACCCATTTAGCATGTTTTTGGTTCAACTTCTCCTGTCAAGTCACGAATTGTAAAGCGTGATTATCGTTGTACAAAACAAACTCCTCGGGAACCAAATAATGTCTCAATTTCTTCAATGCTTGTACAACTGCATAGAATTCCTTGTCATATGTGGAGTACTTAATCTTCGCTTCATTCAGTTTTTCACTGAAATATGAAATCGACCTGTCATCTTGGCTCAATACCACTCCAATTGCAAATCCACTCACGTCACACCTGACCTAGAATGTCTTGCTAAAATATGGCAAAACCAGAATTGGTTGCTCGGTGATCTTCTTCTTCAACAGGTTGAAACTCTTCTTTGCTTCCTCTGTCCAGTGAAAATATTTATGTCTTTTCTTCACCGTATCCATCATTGGTGCACTAATTCCACTGAAGTTTCAGATGAATTTCCTGTAGAAGCTATCCAAACCATGGAAGCTTTGAAATTCAAACACGCTCTTCAGCGACGACCAATTCTTAATCACCTTTATCTTTTCCGGATCCATTTTCAGTTCATTTGCAGAGATAACAAAACCCAAATAAATGAGTTTTGTCCTCATAAATGACGATTTCTTCATATTAATCAACAATTTCTCCTGCTGTAATCTCCTCATTACTGCAACTAAATGCTTTAAGTGTTCTGCTTTTGTTTTGTTGAAAATTAGTATATCGTCAAGATATACAATGACGAATTTTCCTATGAAATCCTTCAGGACTTCATTCATCAATCTCATGAAAGTACTAGGCACATTCGTTAAGCCAAATGGCATGAAAATCCATTCATATAGCCCCTCATTCATCTTGAATGTTGTCTTCCATTCATCACCTTCTCTCATTCGAATCTGATGGTACCCGCTTTTCAAATCAATCTTTGAAAAAAACTTTTCTCCACTCAAGCAATCCATCAAGTCGTCCATCCTTGGTAATGGAAATCTGTATTTGATGGTAATCTTATTGATTTCCCTTGAGTCTGTACACATTCTCCAGCCTCCATATTTCTTTGGGCTGAGCACTGTCGGAACAGCGCATGGACTCAAGATTTCTCGAATCAATCCTTTTCCCATTAAGTTTTGGACCTGCCTCTTAACTTCCTCATTTTCCTGCAACGTCAACCGATATGTTTCTTTGTTCGGCAAACTGGCTCCAGGTATAAGATCGATATGATGGCTTATACTCCTGATAGGTGGCAACGAACAAGGTAGTTTTTCCACTACTATATCAGCAAACTCTCCCAACAACTCCTGGATTTCTTCTAGTAAATCATCTATCCTTGTACTGGTCAAACCAGTTTTGGGCTTCCTGACCACAATAAATTGTGTGTCTTCCTTCTTCTTAACCTCATCGAGAAGTTCCTTCCCACTCATGAGAAGTAGAGTGTTGCTCGTCTCCATTCACCTCTTTATCCTTAATTGGTAGCAACATGTGAGTCCTACCATTTTTTTCCAGGGTGTATGTGTTCTTTCTCCCATCATGAACTACGTTTTGGTCATATTTCCATGGTCTACCCAGCAATAAATGACAAACATCCATGGGAATGACATCACATAATATTTCATCCTTATATCCTCCTATTTTAAATTCAACTAAACATTGTTTAGTGACATTTACCTGATGTCCTTTTTGTAGCCACAAAACTCTGTATGGGCTTGGATGTACAACAATCTCCATCTCTAGCTTTTCTACCATCTCTGTAGATACAATATTGTCTATGATACCGCTGTCCACTATGACCTTGCATACTCTATCTTTAGTTTTTCAAGTAGTCTAAAACAGACTGTTTCTTTGGGCTGGGTTCTCTGCCTCCTTCTCCGGCTTCAAAAGAACTTTCCTCATCATTAAGGATCTTTCGCCCTGAGTGTATTCTGCCTCAACATTCTGTCCATGAGCTTCGGCAATGTGAGTTTCACCACCATCGTTTTTTCTATCTAGACACTCATAGGATTTATGTCCGATTTTTCCACAGACAAAGCATTTCACTTCACCTCCTATGCCTCTTCCTCTTCCTCTAGCTTGAGGAAAAGTATTTCTATCAGCATATTGCCTTCCTTGTGATCTTCCTCCCCTCTCAAGTTGAGGTTGAGGTTTCTTTCACTCTTCTTTGGGTCTCTGAGTCCTATCTTGGGCAATTGTTTTGCCTTTGGCTTGACTTCTACCTCGGCCTCTTTGACCTTGTTTTCAGCTCAGCTTCTCTTCAGCTTTCAGAGCTATCTAATAAGCATCTTCCACATTTCAAATGGTCATCATGCTCATCTCGTCTTGGATGTCATATCATAGACCATTCATGTACCTGGAAATTTTTTCATCATCGCTCTCCTAATGACCTGCTCTGATGTTTATCCAGTAGAATTCTTCAGTGTATTCCTTCACTGACATCAGCTTCTGTCTCAAATTTTGCATCCTCCGAAATAGAGTGATTTGATAATCCCTGGGTATAAATTTGGCTTTCATATTTGCAACCATTCTATCCCATGTTTTGATTTTATGCTTTCCCTTGCAGCGTCTGTCAGCCTGCAGTTCATCCTACCATAGTGTAACATTCCCTTTAAGTCTAGTAACGACATGTTTTACTTTCTTGTCTTCCTCGACATCCTCATAGTCGAAGTATTTGTCTAGAGCTATAATCCAGTCTAGAATCTCTTCGACATATAAGTTTCCCTCATACACTGGAATGTCCATTTTTGATCTGGCACCTATCCTAGCAATAGCCCTGAATAGGCGTTCATCTGCAGCATCTTCGACTGCGATCTCTTCTCCTCCATTTCCAACTTCATTTTCACTTTCAGCCTCGCTGATATCCCCAACATCGACTGTGCACCTCTGTGTTGTCTCCATAGCATCAAGTCTGGAACGTAACTCATGCATTTCTCTTTCCATTATTGGATCAAGCATTGGCCTGTCTCTTCTTCTCGGTGGCATGGCTGAAATTTTTTATCTTTTCTCTTTGATACAGAAAGAAAAGAGTTTGTTCTGGGATCTGATACCACAACTGACGCAGACCCCCAACCCTCGGGCCAAGATCCGTGCAGGATCTTTCTCAATCTTCCCCTGAGTCTAATTAACTCTTTGATTTCCCCACAGGAAATACTTCACACCCGAAAACATGTGTATTTCACAGGTCCTTGTGAGTTATGCCTACGTGATCAAACACCGGCGTTAACTCCACAACTGACCGCCAATGTGATCAGGGCTTTTTCCCTTTCGGGATTTCAGATTTCACAGTTTCATGAATCCTGTTGTCGAGCCCCTTGTCTCTTCAACCTCCGAAACCTGAAACGTCAACGAGGGTTGACTCCTTCAATGCGCTGAACACACACCTCTTGTTGCCACTTATTTCGGCTTTTCGGGACTTGAGTGATCGACCAACACTCATTCCTCTTCCCTTATGATTTCCCGGTTTCCGAAATTTCCCCTTTTTGGTGAGATCGATGGTCTTTCGGGGCTTTCTCTGAAGCTCGACCACCTCTTTCATCTTTCATCACACATATCCTTCAACTGGTGCTTGGGACCCTGCTTTCGGCTTTTCGCTCTTCGCAATTTCGGGAGTTGCGTTGACATGCAACTTTGTCCCTTGACTCCCGGAACCCCGAAACCCGATTGGAGCCCAAATTTATTCTTCCACGACCTTTTTGGGAGTTTTCTCCTTTCGCTCTTCGGGATTTCATGAACCAGAAGTTTGAACTCTCGGTTCCAAAAAATCGCTGCCTCCTTTGCTTCCCGACACCCGAAGTGTCGAAATCCCAAAATTCCATGCCAAAGTCCTGTCGCGTTTCGCGACTTCGGGAGTTTCACTCCACTATGTCCCAGCTCCTTGTCGTCAGGGCTCCCGAAATACCGAACCCTGAATTCCCGAAGTGTCGAAACTCACTCGTTCAGCTTCACACGTGATAATCCTTTTCACGGTTCGGGAATGTGAGTGACCAAAAGTTTTGGTCTGCACTTCAACCTTACGAAACCCGAAATTCTGAAATGATCTAACGACTCCACTGACCACAATAAACGGTCCACATTGATTCTTGAAACCAAAGTGATGGGTTCACCCAACTCCTAACCACCTTGTAGCTTCACTAGATCCTATGGTCCTCGCGACTTCATGAGTTCTCCACAGAGAATTCTGACCACCAGATGCATTCCTCAATGACTCCTGTCCAAACGACTCAGCGTTCTCCCTCCTAAACTTAACTTATGCGTGATGATTTTTCTCCCCATCTTCCTTTGAACTCTTCAATGGTACTAAACCTCCTGAGCTTTCACTTGTGAACTTAAGTCTCCAAGAGAGATCATGCTCGCACTCCTTGTGGGAATCTTTTAGATAACCTCTAGTTATTTGAGTCCTCGACTCTGTGCACTCTTTGCAACAGTAGTCCTTCCACCTTCACCTTAGTTGATAACTTCTAAGGCTTCAACTAGCCTGGGCACACCTTGCACATCTTTGTGCTTCACCTGCACTTATGTTGGTATGAGAATAATGGTATATCTCCTGAGCTTTCTGAGATAAAACTCAGACTCTTGTCAACGCACACCTTGCGGACGTTTCACTACACTCCTTGTAGGAATTCTCAGGAAGAGAAACAATTGAAACTCATTCTTCTCCTCTCTCGGACTTCATACATTCAACATGAAATCATACACATACAAAGCATTGAAACAAATGCATACAGAGAAACAAAACAATTGTAAACATACCATTCAACAAATGTAAACAATAAGCATCACAACACCATGAAAATTGAGTCAAAGCTTCATATATTAACTCAAGTGCTTTTGTACATGGGTTCTTCTCTACAGCTCTCTAGCTTATGAAATTTGAATGATAATAATAATACCATTATAAAAGGGTGAGGGTGTCTATATTTGTTTTCCCTCCTATCTTCTAAAACTGTCTAATCTAACACTCATATCTACCTACTTTACATTAACATACTTAAATGCCTTAATACATCTGGCAGATGAGAGTAATCTCTCCAGATCTATTCATATCTTCAAGACATAAATGCAAGTATGCCTCTCCTAGCTTATTACATTAATGCTTCAAATTCAAAATTTAAAACGTTGTTCATAAAAACATGCTCCTTTTTCCCATTTGCGTGTTTCCATCTGCGCATCTAGTTGTCTCTTGTGTTTACGTTGATTGCTTGGCTGGCTGCTTACGATGCTCCTGCATCAATTTCTCAGGCTACAACCTGAGGGAAGCTCCAACTCCCTAATTATCTGGCTACAACCCCATATGTTCTTCGGCTACAACCACTTGTCCTTGCCCCGTCCAACCACACTGAAGTATAAGTAAAATGATGGAACCACTGTCACACTATAACTGTGAGATATACCACTGTAAACATGTACCAATAAACCTAAACCATGCATCAACTTGTACCTCAACCTGTAATCAACCTGTACCATAAACAAGTGCATCAACCATGCACCAGCTTGTACCAAACAACTTGTAATCAACCTGTACCATAAAAAAGTGAAACCAACCATGTACCAAGTATGTACCATTCATTTGTCAAGTACTCATCAACTATGACTCATCAATATGTACCAACATCATCAACAATACACCTCATGTATGTGCCAACTCATCAACTACTTGTCCCAACCATGTACCCAACTTGTACCTCAACCAAAATCCCTCATCAATTTCATGATCCAAATATGATTTGTAACTCTATAATATACCTGGTGTATATGATCACATTCCTACAAACCTTCCTTAACTTTAACAACAAGAGACTAGAATTTTCATCAAATGTTTCTTTAGTCTCACAAGACTAGTTTTGGATTAGTCAACAACCCTAACTTGAAACAATCGTAACTTTGTACCTGTAATGAATAAAGATCTGAAAATAATACACAATGTTCTTCAGTGTGTTTTATGCAATTCCTCCAGGTGTCACTACTTAGAACCTCTTAGAAAAGGAGTTATGGAAAAAATGGCACAACTTGTTGAATTCTGGCTTATTCTAGAGAGCGACCTTGTAGAGCGTGCCCCACACAGAATATGTGTTTAATTGATATGAAACTATTACAAAAAATACTAAAGACTGCAATCTAACCAATACATTTGGTCTTACTTAATTTTTGTTTGTTATGAAGAAGTTATGACGTTTTTACCCGAAACACCTATTTTTGACTAGTTTCAGGACTTGCCACAAACCCTATTTTCCACGGAGTGTAACTCCAAAACTACAATGACCCACAAGCTGAATTTTTTAACACAGATAATTGGATATGTTTCCTCAATGGAATATCAATTTCACGGTCTGAATCATTCTAGAAAAAACATTATTGCGAAAATGGTGAGATGACCTGAAAAAAAATATACCTTAGAAAAGCATCATCAAAAGAATTTATCCTTCCTTGAATTTCGGCCTTCTTTTCTTCACTTTCCTCAGAAATTCGGCTTAGATATCCATGGGTTACCTCAAAAAACTATAGGTATTCAATATGCTCAAGTGTGTCTTAAATGAGAGAGCCCTGCCTCTTATTTATACTCTCTAAGTAGCTTCCTTAAAAACATCTTCTAGGTCACTTTTCCCACTTTCCTTATTTTAGGGTTAACCCACTTCTAATTTCTCCATTAAATTTATTATTGAATTAAATTATTTTGTTTTCACTTTGAATTATAGTACACTCATCAATTCACTTTATTATTTACCTTTTAAAATCTCTTAAACCACTTTGACTACTCTGACCTTTTGGGGCTTCTAGATGACATATGAGGGTCTTCCAACTTCGTAAGGCCATAACTCTCAAACCGCGATGAGCTATGTGACATTCCACATACCACCAGAAATGGAACGACATGTACTATACATATAGAATAGTATTACCTGAAAATATATCAAAACTCATACCATTATCCATCAAACAAACTTGGGTACATTACCCAAACCTGAGTTCTCCAACTTCTCATGGCCATAACTCTCTAACCGTGAGGAGTTATGTGACATTCCACACACCATCTAAAATGGCATGACAAGAACTATCGATCTAGGATATTTTCACTGAAAAATTCACTGGTGTTCATCTCATTATTCCACAAATAAGCATGGGTTCTCTAACCATACTTCTAGGATAACTCAATCCGCAAAGCATCTTCCTGTGAGAGATTTCACCATAAGGGGACCACTTTGGAGTTAATCCATTTCTACTTATTATCAACCATGAAAAGACAATAACGAGTCATATTTACATCAAACAATCTTGGGTCCATTACCCAACCTTTGTGCTACAGGGCTTTCTTCAAGGGTTGACATCAATGACAACCAACCTTAATCAACACCCTTTACATACTAATCTAGCTTTGTTCCTGATTACTTGCCCTTTCTCATTCATTTTATTTTTATACACCCATTTAGTTCCAATGATATTTTTATTTTTTGGTCTCGGAACTAGTTCCCAAGTTTGATTTTTTTAAATTTGGTCCAATTCCTCATTCATTGCATTTTCTCAGTTCTCATCTTTACATGCCTCTTTGATTGAGTTGGGCTCAATTTGTGACAAGAGTGCTATTTATGTTTGATACAACAATTGTCTTCTTGTGTACACTCCATCACTTTTGTTTCCAATAATCAATTCTTCAGGATGATTCTTTTGAGTTATCCTTTAGGGTGTTTTTGTTTCTCTTCTTTGGGATTATTCTCTTATCTCTTCTTCTTGAATATCTTCTTCATCTTCACTAGTATCCATATCATCCTCTTCCCTTTCTTATTTATTCTCTTCTACTTCTTCTTCTTGTGTACCAACTGACTCATCATCATCTTCATCTTCACTGTCAAGTATAGTTTCTTGATTTTTTATCCTTATCATGTGTAGATAATCCACGTTGACATCTACACTCTCAACAATATTATGTAGTCTAAGATTGTAGCATGTGTATGATTACTTGTTAGAAGCATATCCAAGAAAAATACCTTCATCAAATTTGGCATCGAATTTTCCAAGATTCTCATCAAGCCTTTTGATGTAGCACTTACTTCCAAAGACTCTGAAGTATTTTACTGATGGAGCTCTTCCAAACCATAGTTCATAAGGAGTCTTATTACTATTAATCATGAGCTAACCTCTATTCAATATGTATATTGTTTTGCTTACAGCTTCCCTCCAATATCCATTGGACAATTTTGCATCATTAAGCATAGTCCTTGAAGCCTCCTGAACTGTTTGATTCCTTCTTTTAGCAATCCCATTTTGTTGAGGTGTTCTAGCAATAGAGAATTGTCTTTTTATTCCATGGGTTTCACAGAAGAGATCAAACTATTTTGAAGTGAATTCACCACCATTGTCTGATCTAAGGAATTTGATTTTTGTCTCTTTTTCGTTCTCAACAAGGGTTTTAAAGGCTTTGAATTTGTTAAGTGCTTCTGATTTTTCTTTGAGAAAAAATATCCAACCCATTCTAGTAAAATCATCAATGAAAAACATAAAGTAGGACTCTCTTTGCAAGTTCTTCATCCTTGTAGGTCCACAAAGGTAAGTGTGAACAAGCTCTAAATGTTTTGAGGTTGAGTATTCTTTTACTTTGAACCTTATTCTAGTTTTCTTTCCTAGTTGCCAGTGTCTACACATAGTATTTGATGGCTTTATGATCTTTGGCAAGTTTCTTACTCCACCAAGATTGTTGACTTTCACTAGATTGTCAAATTTAATATGTCCCAACCTTTTATGCCATAGCCAACTTTCATCTATTAGATTCATATGACATTCTTCATTCAATTTTGCATCATTCAATTTTTCATCTAGTATATACACATTTTCGGGAGTTCTAGGAGCAGTACCAACCAGTTTTCCTGTGTCTTCTCTCCTAATATCACATTTCTAGGAATCAAAGATACAAAAGTGCCCCTAATCACAGGTTTGGATGACACTTAATAGGCTAGGTTTCATTTTTTCAACAAGAAACACATTCTTGGCTTTGTCTTTTCCCAAGCTCATAGTGCATTTCCCAAGTATGTTACCTGAAGCATTGTCACCAAATGTAACTTTACCCCTTTGTTTTTTTAAGTTCAGAAACTTGTCCTTGTTTCCTGTCATATGTTTTGAGCACCCACTATCAACATACCAAAGCTCTTCTTTATCTTGGGCTTTTAAGGCAATAAGGCATTCCTTCTTTGATGTTTTTTATTTCCAAAGCTTCTTTTTCTCTCTAATGAATTTTGGTTGTTCTAAGACTTCCATTAATATGAAATTATTGGCCTTATGTACATGGTTATGACATCTGAAGCATTCTAGGTCCCCTTCTTGTAGAGGTGCAAAAGAGTTATAGTTTCTTCTTTTGACTTGATTTAGGGTTTGGTTATATTTACGGTTATAATTCTTATCCCTCAAATTTTTCTTTCTATATGCTCTACAATTCATAGCCTTGTGTCCGAAATTAGAGAATGCAAAGAAGTAACCAAAGAAAATACGAGGATACCTGTTTTGATAAAACTTCTTTGGTATTGTCTTATCTTCCTTGTTGATGGTTGGAAGTGGTCCTCCGGAGTTCTGATCATTACTTGTCTTCTCTTCATTTTTCTTCTTGAATGTACTGAGGAGAGTATCTGCATATGATTTTGAGTTAACTCAAATTTCTTCTTGAGAATATCCTATTCCATTTTTATTACCTAAATCCTTTTATGTGGTAATGATCTTATCTAATATTTTATAACTATCTTCATATTTTGTTTGAGTGAGTTTTGCATCAAGTTCTTTTCTCAGGTGAACTATTTCTACCTCCATTCTTTCACAGGTTATTTGTTTTTCTTTAAGAGACTTTTCTAGACATTCTTCAATCTTATTTTCTTCTAGGATTTGTTTTTTCAAGTTGGTCACGAGTTTCACCATCTCCTTTTCTTTTTGTTCATGTTTTTCCTTTTGTTCAACTACAAAAAATTTCAGTTGTCTATATCTGGTTTTGTATTTTCTTAATTCATCCAAGGCATTGAGGAGTTCTTCTTCCATATTAACTTTTGCTTCATCTTCTAACTCTTTCTCATGTTTAATTTCCTCTACCTCTTTAGACTCTTCAATACCTAGAAAAAGGACTTCATCATCGTTAGATTCATCACTGTCACTGGACTCTGATGAACTGATGTTTTCTTCTTTTGAGTAGAAATTTGTTTTCTCTTTGTAAAAAATTTTCTTGTAGTTGGGTTTTTCTTTCTTATTGTATTGTGTAGTTTTGTTTTCTTCATATTTAGGGTCCTCCTTAGGATAGGGACACTTGGCTTCAAAATGGCCAACCTTGCCACAGTTAAACATTTGAAAGGAAACTTGCCTTTGTACTTCCTTGCTCCTTTTTGAAGTTTTATAATAAAATTATCTTCTTCCACATAAGATTCTTCATGATGGATGGATTGAGGTTTTTGCTTCTGACTTTTTGTTTTCATGAGCACCTTGAAGTCTGCCTCTCCTTGTGGGAGGTTCTCATGACCTAATATTAACTCATAGGCTGTGAGGATTACATACAATTCATCCATGGTGAGTTTATCTATATTTTCCCGATCTTCAAGAGATGGCACTTTAGGATTGTATAGAATAGGTAGTGTTAGAACTTTTTCAAATAGCTCATTGTCTGGAGCTTCTACTCCCAATCCTCTGATTGCATTAATAATATTATCAATTCTTTCAAAGTACTTTGAGATATTCTCTTCATCCTTCATTTTCAGATCTTCATATTGTACTCTGAGAGTGTGGAGTTTGGCCCTCTTTACCTTGGAATCTCCTGCATATATGGTTTCCAATTTATCCCCGAGTTGTTTTGCATTATTATAGTTTAGTACCTTAGCAAGGATTTTCTTACTCGGTCCAGCTTGTAGTGTGTTTAAAGCCTTTGCATGTTCCCAAAAAAATTTCTTGTCTTCTGCTTTTATGGGAGTGTCTTTTGGAACATCAGATCCCTTTTCCACTAATGTCCATACTTCCAGTCCAATGGACATCAGATAGATTTTCATTCTAACACTCCAGAAGACATAGTCTTCACCAATAAATAGGGGGATTTTTTATGACATCTTCAACTACTGATCTATTCTAATGTATATTCCTCTTCAAGTGATTTAAACCTTTTGTGAAGAGAACTTCTCTGATACCAATTGAAGGATCATATCTTGTCACTGAGAGGGGGGGGTGAATCAGTGACACAATTATTATATCATTTTTCTTTTATTAATGAAAACAAAATTTTAACACAGTATTTTATCGTGGAACCCAAATGGGAAAGAAAAAAACATTTCTATTAACTGCAAAATTTTGTTTTACATGTTACATAGAAGGAATATATTCTTCCTTTTCGATCAACACCAACTGATCAAGATGCACCCACACCCTTGTTCACCAACACCAACTGGTAGGAGGCTACGACCCCCTATTTAGTCAGCTACAACTGACAAGGAAGCACCAACTCCCTCTGCAGGCACCAACCTACCCTTGCACCACCCAACCACCCTTAACTTCTTAATTTGGTAAAACTTATGTTATCATTCAATGGATTGCATAACTTCTTTGTCTCCTTCTGTTCCTGATATTCAATAAGACATTGACAGACACCTTAGAACAAACATTTCTTCATCTTGGACTCTGCTTCTATTTTGATTTTCTTCATTGGACTACATAGACACCCTATTCTCAACACTCTTCCTTGTTTATATCATTTTCAAAACGATGTGAGAGTGATACACTGTGTCCCTTTGTTTGGAACCATCACACCTCTTCATTTAACTCAACCATAATCACAGTTTTATAATTCTTACCAAGAAGACATTTTAGAAATTGATCACAACTATGGATCAATTTCATCATTTTAACTCGATCCTGAATCTCTTCAATTATTTCAAAAACTAAGATCATCAGAGGCGCTTTTGTCAAACCATTACATGTGATCGATAACGCAAAAACCACGAGCTTATAATATTTAATGACGCTTTATCTTTTGACTTTATATCTCTTATACCATATTACCAATGACAATAACCATACGCTAGGCCAAACAAGTGCTTGAGCACTTATCAATTCAACGATCACGATTTAATCTCTCGATGAGATGGACGATAGTCTGAACATCGAATTGGACGGTTAACTTCTATTTCGCAAAACCGAATCAATGGTCAGTTTTGATCCTTACACCCATCCTTTTACTTCTTAATCTGACGGCTAGGAATTAATCAAGCAATGAGATGGATGGCCACCATTTACTTCGCATGAGTGTGACGTGTAGGCAGGGTAGTGAAGTGTGACGTCGGAGCATGGAGGTGGTATGGAAGAGTGGTTTGGCGGTTAGCTCAGAGGGGGGGATAGGCAGTAAGTGGTAATGAGCGAGGGGGGTCTAATTTAACAAGAAGGAAACACGTTATGAGGGCACCACATGATAAATACCACCAAATCGGACCCGCCTCCCCCCCCCACCATTAAAGGCAGAAAAGTTGGGGGGGTCTGATATTCCCTTTCAACTGTAGATCTGAGCGCCCGATTATTGGCCTCTAAGATTAGCGTGTCCTTTAACATAAAACACCAAAATGTCATGTCACCACGCCTTTTATTAATTTTTTCACCAACTGTAGATCTGTTTGGCAAGTGACCATCGACGATCGATGTGGATTGTGATATTCCCTGTTGATCCAAGATCTTGTGTGTGTATCAACAGTCTTGATCTGATTTGATCGTTGACTAGTATTTTGAGATTCATCACGCCATATGTTTTGAGCTTTGATCTTCATTATCTCACCCTCCTGAGATTTAATCTATGCATATCATCCAAAATCATATTTCTGCATATCGTCCAACTGTTTGTCAACAACCATTATATGCTGATAGAGTATCGATGATATCAATGACAGTTCGTCATACCAACTTATCATTACATCAATGATATTGACTGTTGACATCAATGACAATATATTTTTGACACTATATCCAACAACATTTTCTTCTGAAAAATCTGAAGTGATTCACATTTCCGGTATTACTTTCCATAGCTCGTAGGGAGTTTCGTCACTATTGTTTCTAAGCATTACTATGTTTTGAATGTGAACTATTGTATGCACTGCATGTGTCCAAAAGACATATTTCAATTTAGAATCCATTAATAGTGTTCGAGCCATTTCTTGTAGTGTCTTGTTCTTTATTTCAATAACTCCATTCTGTTGAGGTGTCCTAGAAATGGAGAATTACCTTTTTATTCCATGCTTGCTGCAGAAATCCATAAATTCCTTTGAAGTAAACTCTCCTCCATTATCAAATCTCAAACATTTGATTTTTGAATCCATTTCATTTTCAACCATTTCCTTGTATACCTTGAAGTTTTCAAATTCTTCTAACTTATTCCTGAGAAAACAAACTGTAGTCATTCTTGTATAATCATCAACCAATAACATAAAGTATTTCTCACCTTTTAAACCCTTTGTTCTAGTTGGTCCAACTAGATCAATATTCACAATTTCTAGTGGTCTTCGCGTTGAGTATTCCTTTGATTTGAACCTGGTGTTTGTTTGCTTTCCTCGTTGACAATGCTTGCATAATGTGTTGGTTGGTTTCATGATCTGGGGCATTTCTCTAACTGCTTCATTTTTGCTGACATTGACAAGGTTATCGAAGTTTATGTGACCCATTCTTTTGTGCCATAGCCAAACTTCATCTTCCTTTCCTAGACAACACTTTTCATTTCCAATTTCACTT
>ML802371.1:105030-122810 GCA_009831015.1 Picea engelmannii
TAATAATATTATCAATTCTTTCAAAGTACTTTGAGATATTCTCTTCATCCTTCATTTTCAGATCTTCATATTGTACTCTGAGAGTGTGGAGTTTGGCCCTCTTTACCTTGGAATCTCCTGCATATATGGTTTCCAATTTATCCTAGAGTTGTTTTTCATTATTATATTTTAGTACCTTAGCAAGGATTTTCTTACTCAGTCCAGCTTGTAGTGTGTTTAAAGCCTTTGCATGTTCCCAAAAAAATTTCTTATATTCTGCTTCTATGGGAGTGTCTTTTGCAACATCAGATCCCTTTTCCACTAATGTCCATACTTCCAGTCCAATGGACATCAGATAGATTTTCATTCTAACACTTCAGAAGACAAAGTCTTCACCAATAAATAGGGGGATTTTTTATGACATCTTCAAGTGTTGATCCATTCTAATGTATATTCCTCTTCAAGTGATTTAAACCTTTTGTGAAGAGACCTTCTCTGATACCAATTGAAGGATCATATCCTGTCACTAAGAGGGGGGGGGGTGAATCAGTGACACAATTATTATATCATTTTTCTTTTATTAATGCAAACAAAATTTTAACATGGTATGTTATCATGGAACCCAAATGGGAAAGCAAAAAACATTTCTATTAACTGCAAAATTTTGTTTTACATGTTACATAGAAGGAAGATATTCTTCCTTTTCGATCAACACCAACTGATTAGAATGCACCCACACCCTTGTTCACCAACACCAACAGGTAGGAGGCTACAACCCCCTATTTAGTCAGCTACAACTGACAAGGAAGCACCAACCTACCCTTGCACCACCCAACCACCCTTAACTTCTAAATCTGGTAAAACTTATGCTATCATTCAAGTGATTGCATAACTTCTTTGTCTCCTTCTGTTCCTGATATTCAATAAGACATTGACAGACACCTTAGAACAAAAATTTCTTCATCTTGGACTCTGCTTCTGTTTTGATTTTCTTCATTGGGCTACAGAGACACCCTATTCCCAACACTCTTCCTTGTTTATATAATTTTCAAAACGATGTGAGAGTGATACACTATATCCCTTTGTTTGGAACCATCACACCTCTTCATTTAACTCAACCATAATCACAGTTTTATAATTCTTACCAAGAAGACATTTTAGAAATTGATCACAACTATGGATCAATTTCATCATTTTAACTCGATCCTGAATCTCTGCAACTATTTCAAAAACTAATATCATCAGAGGTGCTTCTGTCAAACCATTACATGTGACCGATAACGCAAAAACCACGAGCTTATAATATTTAATGACGCTTTATATTTTGACTTAATATCTCTTATACCATATTACCAATGAAAATAACCATACACTAGGCCAAACAAGTGCTTGAGCACTTATCAATTCAATGATCACGATTTAATCTCTCGATGAGATGGATGACAGTCTGAACATAGGATCGGACGATTAACTTCTATCTTGCAGAATCGAATCAATGGTCATTTTTTATCCTTACAACCATCCTTTTACTTCTCAATCCGACGGCTAGGAGTTAATCAAGCAGTGAGATGGATGGCCACCATTTACTTCGCATGAGTGTGACGTGTAGGCAAGTTAGTGAAGTGTGACATTGGAGCATGGAGGTGGTATGGAAGAGTGGTTTGACAGTTAGCTCAGAGGGGGGGGTAGGCAGTAAGTGGTAATGAGTGAGGGGGGTCTGAGTTAACAAGAAGGCGACACGTTATGAGGGCCCCACATGATAAGTACCACCAACTCGGACCCCCCTCCCCCCCACCCAACCATTAAAGGCAGAAAAGTTGGGGGGGTATGATATCCCCTGTCGACTGTAGATCTGAGCGCCCGATTATTGGCCTCTAAGATTAGCATGTCCTTTAACATAAAACACCAAAATTTCATGTCACCACGCCTTTTCTTCATTTTTTCACCAACCATAGATCTGTTTGGCAAGTGACCATCGACGATCGACGTGGATTATGATATTCCCTGTTGATCCAAGTTCTTGTGTGCATATCAACGATCTTGATCTGATTTGATTGTTGACTAGTATTTTGAGATTCATCGCACCATCTGTTCTGAGCTTTGATCTTTATTATCTCACCCTCTTGAGATTTAATCTATGCATATCGTCCAAAATCATATTTCTGCATATCGTCCAAATATTTGTCAACAACCATTATATGCTGACAGAGTACCAATGATATCAATGATAGTTCCTCATACCAACTTATCATTACATCAATGATATTGACTGTTGACATCAATGACAATATATTTTTGACACTATATCCAACAACAATTTTTTCTGAAAACTCTGAAGTGATTCACATTTCTGGTCTTACTTTCCATAGCTCGTAGGGAGTTTCGTCACTGTTGTTTCTAAGCATTACTATGTTTTGAATGTGAACTATTGTATGCACTGCATGTGTCCAAAAGACATATTTCAATTTAGAATCCATTAATAGTGTTCAAGCCATTTCCTGTAGTGTCTTGTTCTTTCTTTCAATAACTCCATTATGTTGAGGTGTCCTAGAAATGGAGAATTACCTTTTTATTCCATGCTTTCTGCAAAAATCCATAAATTCCTTTGAAGTAAACTCTCCTCCATTATCAAATCTCAAACATTTGATTTTTGAATCCATTTCATTTTCAACCATTTCCTTGTATACCTTGAAGTTTTCAAATTCTTCTAACTTATTCCTAAGAAAACAAACTGTAGTCATTCTTGTATAATCATCAACCAATAACATAAAGTATTTCTCACCTTTTAAACCCTTTGTTCTAGTTGGTCCAACTAGATCAATATTCACAATTTCTAGTGGTCTTCGCATTGAGCATTCCTTTGATTTGAACCTGGTATTTGTTTGCTTTCCTCGTTGACAATGCTTGCATAATGTGTTGGTTGGTTTTATGATCTGGGGCATTTCTCTGACTGCTTCATTTTTGTTGACATTGACGAGGTTATCGAAGTTTATGTGACGCATTATTTTGTGCCATAGCCAAACTGCATCTTCCTTTCCTAGACAACGCTTTTCATTTCCAATTTCACTTAATATATATATGTTTCTTGAAGTTCTTGCAGTTGTTGCAATCAATTTTCCTGATCATGTTTTTCTTATCTCACACATTTGACTTACAATTAGAAGATTATGTTTCATATCTTCCACTAGTAGAACATTCTATGCCTTAGTATTCTTGTTTCCAATTCTGACTGTGCCATTTCCAATTATTCTAGATGAGTCATCATTTCCAAAGGAGACTAATCCATGTCTTTCCTTTATTAATGTAAGAAACATGTTGTCATCACCTATCATGTGCTTTCAACAACCATTGTCAACATACCAACCACGTTTCTTGTGTTTATCTTGTAGAGTGAGTGTGCATTCTTCATTTTTAAATTGATCATGCTTTCTTATCGAGATTCTCTGTTGAGGTTCATGTACGTGACTGTTGTTATTCTGTTGGGATTCTCTAGGAGGGACTGTCATTGTACAATCTTTGGCCATGTGTCCAAAGTTGTTTCATTTTTAGCATTCCACTTCAATTCTCAATGATTCAAACCTGTTGTAGCTTATTCTCTGTGTTTCACTAGACCTTATTGGATAACCATTTTATGCATGGCTTTCAAAGTTGTTTATGTTCCTGTTGTTAGCTCTGCAATTTACATCTTTATGTCCAAACTTACTACATCCATAACATAATCAAAAAAATATAGTTTTATACCTGGGAGTTGAAGATATTCTGAAAGGAGTTACTCTTATGAATCCTTCTTCATCCTGAGGCATGCTTGTTTCTGACTATCGCTGATTTTGAAATTTGACTCGTCTAGGTGGAGTGTCCCTGTGATCTTCCATGTAAAACTTCTTGTCTCCTCTAGCTATCTCTGCATAGCTTCTTGGTTATGTTTCTTTATTTGTGGTTTTGGAACTTGAGCCTCTTTTTGTATGATTGTATCCTATCTCAGACTTGTCATGATGTGGCCTTTGACTTTTGATAATATTATCCAAAACATTTGAGTTGTTCTGCATGCTCTTCTGTTGAAGGTCTTTTCTCAATGTAACAACCTCTCCTTCCAAATTTCCAATGATCCTGTATTTTTCTTCCAGTTGTTCTTTGAGTGCTTCTTCGATTATTTGTCTTCTTATATTTGAACCTTTAATTCAGTGATCATATGCTCTAGTTCTTCATAGTTTTAATTCCGAGTGTCTTCTTTATTACCTAGTTATGCCTGTAATTTCTTGTTTTTCTTATTTTCTCTTTTTATAACTTCTATAGCACTCAACAGTTCTTATCTGTAGTCAAATTTTGCTTCTTCATACTCCTCTTCGATGTCTTATTTATAGGAGTCTTATATTTCCATGAATAGAACTCTTTCTGTCTCACTTTCATTGACTTCATCTTTGTCTGGTGATGAGTAGTCTTCTTTGGTGCAAAAACTTTTCTTGAAGACTTTATTTTTGGTTATCTTGCCTTTATATGTTTGTTTGTTGTTTGAATCATCCTCTTCATTTCTTTTCTTTTACTCGTGAGGATAATTTTTAGCAAAATGACCAATACCATCATAGTTAAAAAAAAATCAATGCAAGCTTACCTTTATATCTATCGTCGGTTCCCTTTTTCATTCTTCTGACAAAGTTAGCCACTTCTTCATCATCTTCTAAGATGTCACTGTTGTTTCTATATTATTTTTCCTTTTTCTTGCTCTTTTTCTTTTACCCTTTGGATGCTTTGAATACTACTTCTTTTATACCTATATTTTCCTGTTCAGTTCTCATTTCATAGGTTGTGAAGATTTCATATAGTTCATCCATGCTTATTGATTCTAGATCCACTCTTTCTTCTAGTGTTGAGATCTTAGGATCAAATCTCAATGGAAGAGATCTTAGTACCTTTTGAACAATTATATATTCATAAACTTCTTCTCCCAATCCTATGATTGCATTCACTATTTCATCAACTCGTAAGAAGTAAGCTGCAATATTCTCATCTTCCTTCATCTTTAGTTTTTTGAATTGACCTGTGTAAGTTTGAAGCTTTGTTGCTTTGACTTTTGAATATCCTTCATAAATATTTTGAAGTTTGTCCCAAATCTCTTTAGTGGAGCTACAATGCATAACTTTGGAATATACTGAATAAAAAACACCATTCAGAAGTGCATTTGTGGCTTTTGAATTATTTAGACTAAGTTTCTTTCCATTTTCATTTGTTGGTGGAACTGTTGGTTCTTTGTATCCATCTAAAACTGATTGCCAAACCTCAAATCCTTGTGTGTGTACATATGTTTTCATCCTTCTACTCCATAATGCATAGTTTTGTCCATCAAACTATGGTATTCCATTTTTATACATATTGTTGCTATCCATGATCTACTTTTCAGTGGTTAAACTGATTTTTGAAGGAACCCACTCTGATACCAATTGTTGGATTACTAAGAGGGGGTGAATCAATAATAGAGAAATATAATCATTGTTAGCCACAATATGCAAGTGTTATTTATCTTTATGATCAATATAGCATTATCATCCAATAAGTTCAGAGTAAATAAAACATGAACAATGAACAATCATACACATACACAATACACCAATATTTTTACGTGGAAACCCAATGTGGAAGAAAACCATGAAACGATTTTTTTTATATGTCTTTAAGAATTACATCCATTGGAAGCACCAACTTCCTTTGTTTTCCAACAATAATTGGAAGGAGGCTCTGACCCCCTAAATTTTCTGGCTACAACCTGAGGGAAGCTAGAACTCCCCAATTCTTTGGCTATAACTAGAAGGAGGCTACAACCCCCTATGTTCTCTGGCTACAACCAGAAGGTGGCTAAAACCACCTGTCCTTTTCCCATGCTTCCCCCCTGAAATATAAGTAAGATGATGAAACCCTTGTCACATTGTCTCTATGAGATATATCAGTGTAAACCTATACCAACCTATACCTTTGACCTATATCCAACCTGTACCACTACTCTATAATCAAATTGTACCTGAAATGAACCTATACCAACAAAAACCAACATATATGTAACCTATATTTTTCTACAGCATGTGTATGTACATGCCCTATATATACTGCAACCCACGTATGTACACATCCTATCTGTACTGCAGCTTGTGTATGCCTTCTGAAAAACTAGGGTTTTCTCTATCTTAAAAACTCTGACCCTCTTCAGCCTCTATCACATCAACCTACAACCTGTCACTGTGTCCAGACTATAATTGTAGCATGTGTATACATCCTCATACATATCCCTTAACTGAATGTATATATATATATATATCTAGTCATGTGCCATGTAAGTATGTGTAATCATGAACAAGTATAATAACCCTCACATTAACTAGACATCAAACCCTTACTAATATACAACCTGTAAATACATAAACCACTTCACAAATACAATCTCTCAACCATGTACCAAAAAAACCCTTAAGCATATTCCAAGAAATACAAGATGTGCCTCAACACTAACAAGATGTATCAATAATAAATATTGATTTTACCAACATTGTATTTCTGTAGATCTGACTTATACAGGAAGTCCCATGAAACCATTAATTTCTCTAGGAAAAATCCTCAAATCCCCATAACCATTTCTCATGTAGACAACAAAATCCAACTACTCATATAAATAAGACATACCTTTTGAACCAGTAGATAGATATAATGTACCTAATCACTGTAGACCTTCCTAGGAGCTTGCTTTCAGACTCTAGAGACCTGACATATTCATGTTCTCAAGTTTCCAGGTCTTTTCCCTCATGTACGTGACCTATTATACTGCTAGCCCGCGTACATATGTGCCCTGCTCCACTGCAGTCTGTGTACACCTCAAAAACTAGGGTTTTTTTTTCAGTATTTTCTATAATTCTAAAACTTTCACCGTCAACCTTCGTGCTACCTCAAACTTGTGCAACTTCAGATGTATCAATGAGTACCTGCAATAAACCTTACATAATAATATATATTCAATGTGCTCAATAGGTGATAATAGGAGATCCTTGCTCTCTTATTTATACTTTCATGTAGCTTCCTCAAGGGGTTACCTTCTAACCAACTTAACCCAATTTGCTTATTTTAGGGATAACCCACTTATAACCACTTGTCCACTTCTAACCCACTTTGCTACAAATAGTAAATTCTTCACTTCTACTTGCAACTAAATTATTTTTAATTATTTTCTTATTGCAACAACTTAACCCATGATTAACTCCTAGTTTCACTCACTTGACTAGTCAAATTCTTCTAGATTCTTCTAGAATAATTTTGAATTCTTTGACCTTTTAGATAACTCATGAGAGTTCTCCAACTTCACAAGGCCATAACACTCTAACTGCGAGGAGTTATGTGGCATTCCACAAATCACCGGAAGTGGTATGACATGTATTATCCATATAGAATAGTATTACCTACTATTGGGTTTAGTCTTCCTTCTCTATCGTCTGAGTTATTGACCCAAGGTTCATGTCTTTCGGGTTTCCAACAAAGCCTCTAAAACTATCAGCCCTCCTGGTAAACTAGAAGGCAACACAACACACAGAATTCACCGCGCAGTCTCACCCGAGATAACTTTAATGGGTGGTTGTAAGACTCATGCGTTTACATGATAGGATTTAGCGTGAGATATGGGATCTGTATTCTAAACCATGCATTATAACTTGTGATTGAAACCTACTGTTATTCATGACTATGCAGTAACCTTCATATCTTATTCCCTCAATATTGCAACAACATTTAACAAGTAATGTAATAATTGATTCATTCATTAAGCACAACAAATAACTACTGAAAATATGATAAAGACATGCATGCATTCATCACATTACACAGATGTTACCATGGTTCACCCCCTCCTGGGCTATGTCCACAAAGATTTGTCTCTTGTCTCTTTTATTATGGTAGTTCTACATATCCAGCGTCGAACGCTTACAATTCTCCTCAGATGGGTAAGATCTATATGAGGTGAACTATATCACACCAGGATCCTCAGCATGTGATCTAATCCTTAAGATCTACCTTCCCTCGTATCCTCTAGCTCAATATCTTATACAAAAATGGGCCGTGAAAAATTACATAACACATCAATTTCTACATATCTCTGATGGAACAATAGTCTGAACAATGCAAAAAAAACCCACCCCCTATGATACCTATGTATCTTTATTTACACATTTCAGGATCTTCATCCATTTACCCTAACCCTACCGATGTTAGGTCTTCCTCTCATGTGCGCGTGTTTCTCCTCCTTCCAGTTGTCGCTCTCCTTGTTCAACTTTCTTGCATGCACAGATGTTGTGTTACCTTCCATTTTTCGCTTTACTTTCTGCATGATTTCTTTCCCCATGATCATTTTTCTTTATACTTCAGCTTGCTACCAAAAATCCCCCGACACTGGCATGTGGCTCATCCTGAGCCACCTAATCCTTTTTAGCTTCCTCGATCTCCTTGGTGATCGTCTGGAACTTTTCCTTGAGTGATGTTTCCTGTGTCTGTGCATGCACAGTCTTCTCCTTGATTGTGTCCACTATATAGACTGCCACTTAGTCATTGATCAATCCTACACATTCTGCCTAGGTCTGTGCTATCTGTGTCTTATCTTCCTTTGCATGTGCTAGGACTTCTGCTACCCATTCCTACAGTGGTTCCATTTGAGCCTGACACTCTTGTTTCTGGGTTTGTGTAGAGATTAGATCTGCCTACAATTTCTTAATGTCTTGCATCCCATTTACACGTTCTTGGATTGGTAGTGTCTTCTTCTTCTACTTGAGTTCTTGGATCATTGCACTGATCCTTTCCTCTTCCATGTCCCATTTGTGGACCTATTGATCCTCCTCCAACCTGTTCCAAAGTTGTGTTTCTTTATAAAACAAGTCGATTGTTGTGCTAACCTGTTGTTCTATTTCCTATAGTTGTGTTGTTGCTTCCTGCTTCCTTTTCTCCTTCACTATTGCTGGAGTGGTTGGTATGAGTTGTTCTCGCAGATTCTCGATCTCCTTCTGGTATTGATCAATTTCCTGCGCAATCCAATCAATCTGTTTTCCTGCTGTGATTTCCTCACTCTACGCATCCTATGGAATCTTCTCATAAGTTCATGCAACTTTCTGCTCCAATCCATTTCGACACTCCCTCTCCTCCTCAGTCTCAGATTTAGCCTTCTCATAGACTATTTCCAGTGTGTCCTGCTTCTTTGTTGCCTGCTTCAATTCAGTTAAGTCTCTGCGTGCGCGAGATTGTACCTCGTGGTTGACGCTTACCTGCAACCTATGTAATGCCCCTGATGGTATCCTTGTCATCACAAGTTGGATTTGTCTTAAGTATTTCAAAGGTGTCTGCTCCATAATTTCATCCATGTGCAACATATTGAGGTTGATATGGAATGTTATGTGTGGTTGCAGTATCCCTTGGACTGACTGTCATTCTTCCTCTTGCACCCTTCCTTCTATCTGCGATGTTGATGGTCTGATTCCCCTATTGCTTTCTTTCTGCCCTTCCCCGATTTGTTTGAGGAGATTTTGTATGTCTGCCAAATCCTGTTGAATCTTGTCCCTATGGTGTGCAGCATGGTCAAAGTCCTCAGATAGACAATCCTGGACCATTATAGCGATCATTTCCCCATCATCCTCCATGGTTGTATATTCTGGCAGTGTTCTTTGTGTCTTTTATTTCTTGTGTGCGCCTCTTGTCTACATGGTTGGTCTCTTATTTCCCCCTTGTTCCTGTGTGTTGGGATTTGGGGCAGTCTCCTGCACTCCCTCAGCCTATTTTTGTTGTTCCCTGGTCGACTGTGTATTCTCCTTCTTCCCCTTCTAGGTCCCTGTCTTCTTTGGCCCTTCATCTTTCTGTGTTGTCTTTCCTTGGCTCGTTCTTGGTCTCTTGGGCACTTGGATTTCTAAGGGTTGTGTTTCTCCCTACTTTGGCTCTTCCTCTGTTGTTCTTTTCAGCACTTCCTTGGTAATGGATGGAATCCTCTAGTCGTCGGGACATTCGTTGATGACCATATCAATTTCACCCTCTGTGATGCAATAGCGCATCTGTAGCCAATGTTTCTTCTGATCATTCTTTTCCTATATCCACATTGTTTGTCACGTAGCCTGGAATTTGGCAATGTCTGCATATCGCGCGAAAACTTCTGGTGTAATTCTCCCCATCTTGGAGATGGCTTCTTGGAGGTCACTTAGGTATCCTTCAAAGATGGATATGTTCATCCTCTTGTGATTGGCGCTCACCGTCACCTTTAGTACCAAATACCTCTTTCCCTGGTCTGGTTTGGGTCTGGTACAGAAAGTTACATACCTTGGCTCTTTCCATCCCATGAAGGCTATTAAGGTAATCATCCATGAGTAGTGGAACTTTGTTCCTAGGTCCCATGCATCCTTGTAGTCATGTAGGAACAAGTTCAATAATTATGGTTCCCAACTCATTGAGGTGCCTTATGTGCATTGGGTTGCAAATGAAACAACTCCAGCTGGGACTTAAAAGTTCCTCCCTACAACATTTCCTTAGCAGCTTGCAGGATAAGATTATTGTGCCCAATTGCATGGATGCGTTGTTGATATACTTGATAATTATCCCTCTTGTCCCCCTGGCAGTGCCATACTTATTCTTCATCTCTTCTTCTAGCGCTTTTTCCTTGGTTTCATCATCCAGAAACAACGCAAGATCCATACCCCAAATTGGTAACCCTATTATTTGCGCAATAAGGTCAACGATCATGGGGACAAGTTTGTCTAGCCATATGTCCCATCCATGTGTGACTGCTAATAGATGCTTGAAACATGTTGTTGCATTTTGTCCTCTACCAAAATGTGGTAGGTTCAACAGACCCAAAATTCTCATTTTCTCCAGCCCAGTTTACCACTGATACGATTGATCAATCGGTTCTCCGAATAGATTCTTGCACGTAGTCTGTAAAAATACCCTCTTCGTAAGTTCAAAGAACTTGACTTCATCTGCTACATCATGGTCTGAATATTTTTGCTTCCCGACATGACCCAGTAGCTCTGGTCCTACCTGTACCCCCTCTGGTATGTGTGGTAGAACAATTTATGTTTTCGGTTTCTCGCGTGGTGACCTTGGTATTTGTATCTTGTCTTTTTGTTGTTGTGGTAGTTGGCTCGAAGTTACAGCGACTTCTAGTTGTTCCTCTGTATGCCATTTCGGCCAATCTAAGGCATCTTCACACGTCTCCCCGGCTAGGTGGTTTGAGATGGTCATTTGAGACTCATCTCGCTCTGTTTCTACTATTGCATTTGGCATCGTGCCATTAACTTCTGGAGCTGCTTCTGTATTCTTTGGTTGCACCTCCTTCAGGGTTTCTGCTTCCTGGTTCTGTGGTTTCTGAGTCGCTGAGTCCGTATCTACATTCGTGGCCTCTACTATTGGCTGCTAAATTTTGTGCAGTATCGGTGTGGGGTTTACTGGTATCGTCTCTGGGGATGGGATTTCGTCAACATTGACGACCTCCAACAGTTGTTGTTCACCTTCTTCGGCCTGTCCTTGTGACCTGGTTTGAACTCTAGTTTGCCTGGCGGTCTGGCTCACTTCTGCTTGCTTAGGTGGGGCCATGGCGGTGAATGTCAAATGTCTTCTAGGTTTGAATGGTCTCTGTGATCTCCGTGAACTCTCTATGTGTTCTTCTACCTCTATCTCTCTCTGTCTATTCTCTCTTCGTGAACAGACTATTGGCTCCCTCGCCCATGTGTTGTATGGATTTCCCATGAAGCTTGTCGAGGACACTTCCTTGATTATGGGTTTAATGCACCTTGATCATCAGTGCAATGCATATTTTGCAGCTTCTTACTTTCCATTACTCCTGTTGTGCCTTCTCCAATTGGTGTGATTACTATGGCGTCCCATCGGTCCTTGTTGCCCTTTAATTATACCTAGTGCTGTCAAGTCATCCTGCTTTTGCCGACTCTGCTTTTCCTGCTTGTTTCCCTTTGGATGTGACTGTTGTCTTTATTCTCACCGATTTTGTGTTTCTATCTTTGCATGGCCTTTCTACTTCTGGCACACTATGCTCTCTTTAGTTTTGTTTCCTTTTTGTTCTCTTTCGATTTTATTTTTTATTTTTTATTTTTATTGCACGGTGGGTGGTCGACTATCCTTATACAACTTCAGTCGGCTCCCATTGATCATTCCTCTGAGTTCTGTGCCTGCTAAATATCTTAACTATACAGCTCCTCTGTCTGTGACATATTTTACCTCGTACGGTCCTAACCAATGCATTATGAGATTTCCGGGTGCTGAAACGATTTACTGTCATACACCAATACTAGATCTCCTTCCTTGAACATTTTCTTCTTGATGTGTCTATCGTGCCAAGCTTTGTCTCTTGATTTCTGCACTTGTTGGTGGAATCCTGCCAATATTCGGACTTCCTCCATGGTCAATAACTGATTCAACCTCTCCTGTACTACACCTCGTTTTGTCATTTGTGTTATAGTTGCTACACACAAGCTTGGGACTAAAAATTCTAATGGAACCACTGCTTCTTGGCCATAAACTAGTTTAAATGGTGTGTGCCCTGTCAATGTTTTGCATTTAGTCATGTATGCCCATAAAATTGTTGGTACTTTGAGGTCCCATTCGTCCCTGTTGATGTTACAGATCTTTTTCAACACGTTCTCCAAAATTTTGTTGAAGGCTTCCACTGTGCCCTTTGCCAGTGGATGATACGGTGTGATCTTCTGATGATGGACTTCAAACTCTTCGGTCATAGCATTGATGGTGTTTTTTATGAAGTGTGTGCCTTGGTCGCTCATCAAAATTCTTGGGCACACAAATCGAGTGATTAATTGTTCAAACAAAAAGTGCATTGTTGTTTCTGCACTGCAGTATTTTACAAGTGCAGCTTCCGCCCATCTTGTTAAATATTATGTCGTAGTGATACTGTACCTAGCCCTGTTCTTTTTTTCGGTGGCTTGATTGGTCCCACAAGGTCTATTGCGCATTTGTCAAATGCTTGTGCTGTTACTTGTGGTCATAATGGCATCTCGTCCCTTCTATTGGGTTTGCCTACCCTTTGACATACATCACTTCTTTGACAATATTCCTTCAAGTTTCTGTGAATCGTTGGCCACCATAGTCCTGTGCACAATACCTTCTACACAATAGCTTTGCCTTCATAATTCCCTCCTGCTATTCCCTTGCGGGATTCTGCTAAAACTCTTGTTCTTTCATTCTCTAACACATATCTTCGCAATATGTTATTTGCACCCATTTTATATAAATGTTCTGCAATCAGTGGATAGTCGACAACACGGACTACCAAGATTTTCTTCTACACGGTGCTATATTCTTGAGGCGCAGTACCTGTACTCAAGTATTGAATGATATCTGCGAAGTATACATCAACAATCTGTACTGAGAATAACTATGCATCTGTAAATTTGTCTTCTAAATTCATAGGTTCTTCTCCATTTGTGACCCTTGATAGGTGGTCAGGTCCTATGTTCAATTTCCCTGGTTTGACTATTACTTCAAAGTCGAATTCTTGGAATAGTAGTAACCATCGACAGATTCTCCCCCCAACACTGTCTTGTTGACTAGGTATTTCAGGGCTGAGTGATATGTGAACATTTTAAAGTGCTTCCTCAATAAGTAATGTATGAATTTCTGCAGTGCATAGACCATGGCTAGGCCTTCTCTTTCTGTCGTGTTGTAGTTTTGTTCTGAGTCTGATAACTTTCTACTAGTGAATGATATCGAGTGATCCAAATATACCACTCATGGTTGCACCAAGATAGCTCCAAGTTCTATGGTTGATGCATCTACATGCATGTGGAATGTCTTATCCCAGTTTGGAAATGCTAATATCGACGCGATAACCATCTTTTCCTTCAAGGTATCCAGACCATGTTGACAATCGCCATTCAACTGAAACTTTGTTTCCTTCCATGTCATCTTTTCCATTGGTGCGGTGATCTGTGCATATCCTTTGATAAATTTCCTCTAATAATCTGTGTCCCAGCATCACTCTTAGCTGACGGACTATTTTCAGTGGTGGTAAATTAACAATTACTGCGATCTTTGTCGGATATACTAATAAACCTTGTTTGCATACTATGTGGCCCAAGAGTATCCCAAATGGATTTCAGAATATGCATTTCTTTATATTTATTGATATCTGACACTGTCTGCATATTTATAACATTAGGCTTAAGATTTCCACATGGGTTTTTAACAAACTATTGAATGTCCAATCATCCAGGTATACTTCAAGAAACTAGTGGATGAATTCTTTAAATGTTGTGATGACCACTCTGGAGAATATTGTTGGTGCGTTCTTCTGTCCAAACGACATGACTATGTACTGATATGATCCCCATTTTGTCGCAAACGTGGTCTTGTATCTGTCCTCCTGTGCTATCTTAATCTGATGGTAGCCTAAGAATCCATCAGTGAATGAGTAAGCTGTTGGAAATACTAAAATAACTGAGAGGGGGGGGGGTGAATCAGTTGTTTGTGAGCTTAAACAATTTTATACTTTTTAAACATTGTTAATCTCTCTTCATGTGGTCATCGACAATATACAGCATATGGACAGTAAAATTAAAGACCATCAGTCACACATAAAGTACACACAGAGACAGATTTTCACGAGGAAACCCATAAAGGGAGAAAACCTCTTCTTCTTCGAAATGATAGGCAGTCTTTTTCAGTTCTGTACATCATTTACATTTGAGCACCAACTCAATGTGAGGCTGCTACCTCTGTTTTACAAGCTGCAACTTGTTTGAGAGCTCAAACTCTCTGGTTTCTCTAGCACCCACTAGAAGGAAGCACCAACTCCCTGAATATTCCAACACCAACTTCCTTAATGTTCCAGCACCAACTGGATGGAAGCACCAACTTCCAGTTACACAGGCTCCAACCTGCATAACAGAGAACACCTGTTCTCCCTAGCACCACCCTACCACCCTTGTTTCTCTGGCTGCAACCAAATGGAAGCAACAACTTCCTGTGTTCAAGCTCCCACTTGAACCTCTGAGGACAACAGTCCTCCTGAGCACCTCCCAACGTCCCTTGAATATTAAAATAATGAATACACAGACAATTTATCAGATAAATCAATTCTTACCTTCCTTTCTCTGTTCTGTAAGTCTGATCTGTTCTGTTATTCTACTCTTCGTTTTCTCTTCCTCTGCTATTATGCTCTGCGTTCCATTTCACTCTGCACATATGCATCCTTTCCTACCATGCATCCTCTTCTGTATTCTTCCTTACTGTCTCACTCATTTCCTCCTCAGAACAGCTAGCTCGACACAGTCTGTTTCCTCTTCTTTTATACACACAGGCACAACGTTTCAACTTCCCAACTCCTTGGGAAAAATGACGACAACTGTCCAACCAACCGAAACGCCAACTGATCAACAATTAATGTGCGATCATGAGTCCATTTTACTAATGGATTTGTAACTGAAAGTGTTAAGTGTGTGAGAAAGAACAACAACCCTCCGATCAATTCAAGCTTTATCCGCACCGTTGGATAATCTTTATTATTCTTTCCTTTTAAATCGGGTTTCGGCATTTCAGCCTTCCTTTGCCTAAGTGTCTCGACACTTTCACATCGCAATCTCCAAAACTCCGAAATGGAGCTTATCTGGACTGACTCCTTCTCTTCCCGTGACCAAGGGCTGTGACCAAGGCTTTATGTGAAAGGCGCTTTCCGGATTTCGCATATCGCGAATTCGTAATTCCTTATGTCCATAGTTTTTGTCACTTACAAATCCCGATCCCCGAAACTCCGTGAGAGATCAAATTAATGGTCCAGATCATTTCTTGATCTGACGATCCAGATTCACTCGTGATTTCGCATATCGCGAAATCAATATTCTTGCTGCATTGTATTCTTGCCCTTTTGAATTCGCGATCCCTGAAACTCCAATACGGGCTGTGATCAACGGTCCTGATCATTTCTGGATCTGACGATCCAGATTCAATCGCTATTTCACATATCGCAAGATCGGCATTATGTTCTTTGCCTTTCAAATTCCCGATTCGCGAAACTCCGTGAGAAGTTAAATCAACGGTCCAGATCTCATTCTCGATTCAATGGCTGCGATTGAATCGCAATATCGCATATCACGAAATCGGGATTTTTGATGTCAAGTGAATTGGACATTTCAAAGTCCCGATCCTCAATTCTCCTTTGAAGAAAATCAACGGTCCAGATCTCATTCTTTCTTTAACGGCTGCGATTAAATCGCGAAATCGCATATCGCGATTTCGGAGTTCTTGATGTCAAGATATTTTGGCATTTCAAAGTCGCGATTCACGAAACTCCAATGTGGAGTTTGATCAACGATTCAGATCAACCTAGATCTCGATGGCTCAGATTAGATCGTGATTTTGCACATCGCAATTACTCCCACTTCTCCTTGTACTTTAAAGAGCGTGCAAGTTATCCTTGATCCGACGATGGTCGGGTCTTGCACTTGGATCTAACGACAAGCTCTGTCCTCCTCTTCATTGTCTTCATTCAGATCTGATGACCCTCATTCTTTCAGGAAATTTGAATGGGATCCAACGGTCACTGACTCTTCTCCTCCCGATTATTGCTGCGCTGCTACTCATTGTTGTTGTACTCAAGCCATCACCACAACCACAACTGTACTCACCATCAATGACAAGTATACACTGCCTGTAAATATGCTAACAACACTCTGTACATTCTTCATGCCTTTTTTTGTCTATTACATATTTACCAACAATCTCCCCCTTTGGCATTGATGGCAACACAAGCACCCACTTGCATTCAGACTCAACTCTCCTCTGCATTCAGTGCATTCGGACTCAACTCTCCTTTGTATTCGGCCATTCAGACTCGAATCTGTTCTGCATTCATTGCTCTGTTCTGCAATCAGTGCATTCGGACTCGACTCTCTTCTCCCCCTTTGACATCAATGTCAATGAAGAAACATTCTTCCACTGACCCTGTTGCAAAACATACTCCTCCTGTCGTCTATAAACATCTATAAAAGACACTAGATATTCAATAAATACTCCCCCTGACTAGGTGAACATTTTAAACACCAGAAATCATAACCCCCAACTTTTGACGAAGATATCCAAAAGGGGTCGTGGCTAATGGTTTGGTAAAAATATCAGCAATCTGTTTTGTAGAGGGTATATAATTCAGTTGAACAATTATGTTTGTAACTTGTTCTCTGAGAAAATGGTACTTGATTGGAATATGCTTAGTCTTGGAATGAAGAACAGGATTCTTGGAGACACTAATAGCACTGGTGTTATCACAGTGAATTGGAATGGGATCAATGTAATTTATCTTCAGATCTGCAAGAGTTTGTATCATCCATAAAATTTGTGTGCAGCAGGTAGCAGCAGCAATGTATTCTGCCTCTGTAGTGGATAATGAAATAGATCATTTCTTCTTACTAATCCATGCAACTAATGAGTCACCCAGAAAAAATGCTCCTCCACTGGTGCTTTTTCTCTCATCAACACAATTTGCCCAGTCGGCATCTGAATAAGCAATTAACTGGAAATTCTGATTTCTAGGGTACCACAGTCTATATCTCATTGTTCCCTTCAAATATTTGAATATTCTTTTGACAGCTACCAAGTGACTTTGTTTAGGAGAAAACTGAAAACGACCTACCATTCCAACAGCTTGCATTATATCAGGACGAGATGTTGTGATGTACAGAAGACTGCCTATCATTGACCGATATGTCCTTTGATCAACATCAGGTGAGATATCATCTTTGCTCAGCTTGCAACCAACCACCATAGGTGTGCTGACTGTAGAGGAA